>BLKR01009257.1:0-143506 GCA_011170035.1 Teleogryllus occipitalis
ATGCCACATAAACACGGGATACATATCCTTGTGGTTGAAAAAAGCTTATTGCCTCATGAAGTAGTTTTCAAGTTGATTGATACTGGATCTAGGAGAAAAAGAATTCAAATAAAGGAAGAATAAATATTACAGCAGAAATTAACATTTTATCATAACAAAATTTAACTCTACTTCTCGTCACAATAACACACGCACAGTACTTGTGTCAATATAGCATTCACTGATATTCAACACACAAAAATACACCTAAAACGCACACTACACACTGAATAAAACTCGTAAAAGGCCACGAAAATACAACAGTACACAACACACGGACGCCGAGAACAACCTATAACCTCGAACTCTCTGTTCGCAGAAGTGCGCAGACCAGCAATATTGCTTATTTGTATAACTGTAGAATGTTGCTTATTGGTAGAATCGTTTCAGGACCTATAAGATATGGAATGCTTTATAGGTTCCATAAGTCTTATTGGTTGTTCTAGAAACACTTTTGCCGCTATACACCATTTTATAGAACCATTGAGCTTATGGGTTCCATATCTAACGTTTATGCCACCGGCCCTAAATTTAATATTAAACATGATTTTATCGAGCAATATTTCTTCTCTTTTATCTATTTACAAATAATTATTTAAACGATCTATTTACATTTACAAGATTATTTAAACGCTCCATTTACATTTAAATTATATTATTAATCTATACCTGTAATAAATTGTTGAGTATTTGACTAGCGACTGGCACGAACATACTACTTGAATACAATGCACTCAAATGTCGAAAAGCCTCTTTCTCCTCCACCTCCATTCCTGCCACAACAGCTACTCCTCTGTTTCCATTACTGCCTCCCTTGTCGTCTTCTTCAAAGCACGAGTCGAAACGGAATAGTTATTCATTAGGATCAACGCGCACGGTTCCTTTTCCGGTCTGTAGTCATTGCGTCATTGGCGGCGGCGATGGTGTAGCGGTTAGCGTATCGGACTGCGATACCCAAGTTTGCGGGTTCAAACCCGATCGAAGCCGTGGGTTGTTAAGGGCGAAAAAATTCGTCGTACGATTTCCTTCGGAGGGGAAGTAAAGCCGGCTGTCCCATGTTAGTACATTTACTGCATGTAAAAGATCAAGCCTAAATGATACCTCTGAGCTAAATTCAAATCGCCCGTTTCGTCGCCCAAGTAATACCTTCTTTCTCCCATGATTGGTGAAAGGAGTGTAACGAAATTTGGGTGGTCAGACGGAAGAGCAGGCCTCATGGCCTGAGTCTTGCCACGTAAAATAAGGCCAATTCAATTAAATTGCCTCCGCCGCACGACCCTGATTCTTCGCCGGAAATGCATTACAGCTGTTTGAGACGTGAAAGTATTAGGGGAGTGTGAGAACTAAAGATACGTCGTATTAGTAGTCATAATTTTATTTGTCATAGACATACAATATTGTCAGAAAAATGCAGTATTGAAATATTTTATTTCTGAATGCATATAATAAAAGCTAATCTACATTTTTTTATTTTCAGGTAAGTGACGAATTTCTTCTAATACTATTCACAAGCAATAGTAAAACGTGAATGTGTGAGTGTAAACGTGGATTTTTCCCGTCACTCACAAACAGTCAACCGTTTCGTTACATTGCGGTAAGTAGGAATTTCTCTGATTTTGCCAGTCCGATAATGGTTCCTGTTTGGCCCAAAGACAAGCTTGTATTGAGTTTTGTCGGTTGGCGCACATCTTATTTTCTGCTTTTACTCATCGTGTTGTTGACCGATGCAATATTAAGTTGTCAAGGGAGTGCTTATGCCAACACGATTGACTCAGGAACTGGTTTCCCATATTTTTCGCTGGGAATCTACCCGCAATGCAGTAATGGCTACAGCGTAAGCATTTTAAAGCCACCCCTACATCATTTAGTGACGTGCAAATGTCCTTGCCATCCTGTAGATTGAGTACTGGTGGCGGAAACCGGAGCTGTTTAGCGGAACAGTCAGGGCCTTGCTGAGATTAAGTAACGAAATTGCTTAAGATCCTGGTCAACGGTGGAGGTGCTAGCGATTGGAGCAATGAATAGGCACGTGTGAGGTAATCCACAACAATCTCTTGGAGGTGTGTAGTTTTATGTCATGTCGACGAAAGTGGATCGGGAAGAGAGCCGACAGTTCAGTTAGGGGCATAAAAAAGGGTTGAACACAGTCAACATGGCCTGGACCGGCATCCATAGCCACAGGTGAGGCGTGGAGATGAAAGTGGCATTGAAGACCACTGTCGAGTGACGTTGGTTTGCAACAAATAATGAAGTGAATTGAAAGTGCAGGTGGTTTGCATATGTAAGACACTTAAATTTTTGTTGTTGAATTTTTTAAAGCTCTTTGACAAATGCATCAATCTATTTTTATTCGTACTGCGAAAAATATAGTTTTGTCTTTTTCTTGTTCACAATGTATTGTTTTTCTTGATTGTACATACATTTACTTACCCTTCTGGAGAAACTTATTTTCCGACTATCTTTCGTAGCATAACAAAATATTTTTCTACGTTTCTACGTTTCTCAGATTCATGCAATAATAACGCAAAAGCAAACCGGTGTAAAACCGTATTATAGAATGGACAGCTATTGTTACATCTTGTCGATTTAGCCTATTTGGTTTGTCTGCAAATTATGTTCTAAATTGTATTACTACTACTTCCATTGTCCATTCTTGGTCTCTTGTGACTAAAAATCTCCATTTCTTGAGAGATATAATTCTTTATTTGAATGAATTTCTTCAAACCACGATCATACTACTATTTATACTATTTATACTACTATTATATAAATTTCGAACATCCATCGCTGTCTTTATCTGCTCCACTATCAACGACGAAGCCATTGCGAAATCCAGATCTGCACCATCACCGTTTACTCCACCGCGCACCTCTTCCACCAGATCCATGGACACATTCATAGAGATCTCAATTTTTCCACCATGAACAACGATCTATTCCCACTTCCAATTCCACCACTATTGCCATTTACTCTTCCACAATTACTTTCAGCAGCTCAAGCGTCCTCTCCATTGCGACCTTAATTTTTTTCCACCACCAGCGAAAAAACCATTACCACTTCCAGTACCATCATCATCACCGGATACTCTGTCGCAAATTTTTCTCCAGATCCACGACAACCTCCATAGTAACCTCTGTGTTTTCCCCACAAACGATATAGCCAATACCACTTTCAGCAGCATCACCACCATTCTTCCGCAAATCTGTTGTTTCCAGCTCCAACTCCACGTTCTTAGCAACCTTCCTATTTGCTCCACCAGCAACATAGCGATTGCCACTTCACGCACATCCGACATCATCGCTTACACTTCCGCAACCTCTTTAACCAGGCATGTTAAACCGCGCTCGCACGAGCTACCATCGCAACTTCTGTAGCCAACTCTATATTTTCTTCATCAGTGACGTAGCCATTAGGACTTCCAGAACCATTATCATAACCGTTAACTCTTTCACCCACTCCACCTCAACCTCCACAGCCATCTCCATATTTTTTCTACCAGCGACGTACCCTACTTCCAGCATCACCATCACCGTTGACTTCTTTACCCACTCCACCCTCTCCATATTTTCATCTCCATCTAGCTATCTCCATATTTTCTCAACCAGCTACGTAGCTCACATGCAGCACCGCCATCACTGATAACTCTTTCATCCACTGCACCACAATATCCATAGCCTTCTCCATATTCTCTCTACCTGCGATGTAGCCCACTTCCAGCAACATCACCGTTAACGACTTTACCCACTCCACTGTCTCCATATTTTCATCTCCATCTACATCTAGCCATCTCCGTATTTTCTCCACCAGCGACGTAGCCCACTTCCATCATCATCATCATCATCATCACCGTTTACTCTTTCACCCACTCCACCACCACCTCTACAGCCATCTCCATATTTACTCCACGAGCGACGTAGCCTACTTCCAGCACCACCATCACTGTTCACTCTTTCATCCACTCCACCACACCCTCCATAGCGACGTCCATATTTTCCCTTCCAGCGCCGCCGCCATTACCAGCGCCACCGTTTACGCGTCCGCCGCCGCACCGCCCACGCCGCCCCCTCGCTGCCCCCAGCGTCGCCTCGTCTCCTCTTTGGAGCTCAATCGACTGCTCTGATTGCCGCTAACAGTCACAAAGGAACTTGGCGCTGGGGCCGGCGCGCCACCGGGATTGTTTATGGACAATTGAAAATAATAAGAGGCGGACGGACGGGCGGACGAGCGGACGCCCGGCGCGCCGCCGCGCTGCCTCCGCCGTCCCCGGCTATTTTCCCCGGCGCCACAGTGGGCCGCACGCGCAAACTCCAGCAGCTTTTTCGTCCGGTTTCCTTTGAGCAATTGAGCAAATATTGACAAGGCCTCTTGTTTTGCTTCTAGACATTGTTTCCCTATGCACACATTTTGATGAGCTCTCTTTCTGGTAGTTGACGTAGGAGTTTGGGATAGCTATTTTGTGAGCAATATAACAAAAAATAGGTACTTCGTTTGCCCAAAAAATGTTTTCTTTAACTCGAAAGCAATAATGTCTGGTATTAAAATGTTGCTAACTATGATTCTTCCATACTTTTATTCATCATTCAATTACTTAAAAAGACAGGGAAGGTATGGTGGGGCACAGGAAAAGTGCGTGCATTTTATAACTCCTCCATAAGCCATTTGCTGCCTTTCTTCCCGATTTTTTTTGTCTCTAAATAAATCAATTTCTCTCTCACACTTCTCATCAAGCCGAATATGTTTGAAATGGTGGGTTCGCACCCGGGCGAAGTCGCCAAACCAATTTTTTTTTCGAAGGGATGACTTCACAACCCTTCAGTATATTTTTCATCATGATGAGTGTAAATACTTAGGTTTTGAGACGCTAATATATAGTGTTAGTTGTTGTTTCATTCGTTTCTATTAAAACTTGCATAATAACTTTACATATGTACTATGCGGCACCCTTTTCATCTGTCTTTCATCGTCTTACAATATGTGTTTGTTGAAAGTGTGTTTTCTATGAATTTAAAAGTGGGTCAGAAATTGCACCCGAATCGTCGCCTTATAGTTTTTAATAAAATTGAACAAATATTCATTAACGACTTGTTCTCCCCCCTTGACTGAAGTATTTAAAATCATCTTTATGGAATATTCTTCTTTCAACTTCAGGGAAGGAAAATCAAGTCTATTGTCATCAACAAATCATGAAATGAAGCTGTCCCGTGCAGGGGTTTCTCGCCTCCACTGTGGCGTTGATCACAAATTCTTCAACGACTTCGCATTCAAAAAGAGTGACTCCGGATTCAAAGCCAAGCTTAAACGTGATTTTTTTGAAGCGAACAAATTTTGAAGGGGAAATTAAACCGGTTGTCCCATGCAGTAGATTTGCGCTTCCTGAGAGAACTACGCTCACAATCTCAATCACAATTCCGCATTCAATGTTGTGGCATTCTTGGAACCCAGTTTGCTGATCGTACCCAAGCAAGGACGTGGATTTTTAAAAGGCAAATAAATACTTATGAAAAATGTTTCACCAAGAAGGAATAATTTTAATTTTTAATTTATGTTGATATTATTTTGTGTTTATGTATCTTGGAGATTCTCAACTTCCAATCCATTTTATTTTTGTCCATAATGTTATTATTCTTAAAAGCGACATTGGAATATGTGCATATAAATAACATGATTGCGAAGTGACGTTAGTTTTGGCGCAGGGTCCCAACTCGATCGTGGTTTTCTTTAGATTCCATTATGGTTTGGAGAACTAAGGAGATAAGGCAAATATATAGTGTAGTAGAAAAAATATATTTGTTTCGCTGTTTTGGATGGAGGCTACAGAGTAAGATATGACACCACTGTTTTAATGTGTACAAGGAGTCAACAATACGAGCATTATATAATATTGACACTGTAATGGAAATGTAGGAAGACAAATATTTACGAAAGTACTTGCCTTTGCAAATAATATTAAGACTGAGGAGCGTTTGCACAGTGTTCTAGACATGTTCCAATTGAAGTTAATTACTTTTCACGTCGTTCATTTTTACATTTAGTCTCATTATCATTAACAACTACACTAGATACCAAATAATTTTAATAATTGATTACATTGTTCCCTTTCGAAGAACGCACTGTAATTATAAATTGTGACTTCTACTCTCACGAAAAACAAACGATTGGAAAGCAATATAATTAACAGTAATAATTTGTGTTCTCAAGGTTTTTCTATGACAAGGTCTAATATAAAATAAAACCTTCAGGTAACTTAAGAATTAAAAAGATACAATACATTTTACTATTTAGCTTTTTTACTTCTAGGACACAAATAATTCTTAGATAGGTGGAATGTATTTTCCAAAGGACTGCATGCAGGGAGCCGTGTTGTATTACTTTAGCAATATTATTAACGCAATTATATTTTCTTAATGTTTTTTTTTCAAGAAATAGGGAGACCTAATAAAATATTAAGCTTAGAATAAATTAGCATAGGAACATATAACAACTTACGTCAGACACCTACAAGGATGAATAGTTATGAAGTTTAAAATGACATGAATTTTATTACCTTTTTCCTCTTTAATTATTAACGATCATTATAATTGCGTACGTATTGTGAATAGAAAGAGTTTTTGCATACGTATTTTGAAGTGTTCTGTGCCTATTTTCTAGAAGTACTGAGAATATTGAAAACATTTTTTTCTTTTATCGGTTATCTTATTTTTGTGATTTTTTGATATCAATTTTGATATCATTTGTGAAAACGTGAAGTGGCGTAATACGTTAGTTATATTTGTACATCAAGTATTTGTTTTAAGGTACAAAGTATATTGAGGATGTCGCAGAATAAATGTTACAAACTTCTAGGACATGTAGAGTGGTCGAAAATGTTCACTTTTTGTCAATGAACATGCAGTGAGAAATTTCATACAACGGGGTTGTACATGTGACATTTTCTTCTGAATTTTAGGCAACTCATGCGCAGATGGTCGCCACGTCGTTCCAGCGCAGTTAAGTAACATATTTCAATGCCACATACAGCTCCGTTATATGCAACTTCTCATTGTAATCACTGACAAAAAGTGATCAATTTCGACCCCTCATTTTCCCCTAGAAGTTTACTTTTTTTTGTATAATGGTACTTAAGATATAAATTATAATTACTGTCCATTTTAATTGAAATCATAATGTTTGCCACTGAAAAAATACGTCAACGCAAGTTTTAATAAAATCGGTATTATAAATAATGAATTATTTGCTCGCAAAGAATGTTTTCCATTGTACTTGAATGTTGGTGCCCACTGTGCCTTGCAATGCGTCTCGGGCTACCGTCGATAGCCACTAATGACGCACAGCGGCCCCAGGGCGAGGCTTTGTGGCCACCGCCACGTACTGTCAGTGGTGGCGACGGCGTTGGCGACGGCGTTGGCGATGGTGTTGGCGACGGCGTTGGCGACGGCGTTGACGACGGCGTTGACGACGGCGTTGACGACGGCGTTGACGACGGCGTTGACGACGGAGTTGACGACGACGACGGCGAGGACGGTGTGGGTGGTTAGGTCGGAAGGCAGGGGCAAGGATGGTAAGAACGGCAGGGACGGAATCTTCTGAGCAGCCAGCAACATTCAATGGAAAGCCAGTGGTGCTGCAACATTACATACTTTCTTATATAATTTGCAACGAGTTCTCGATTTTATTTTTTTTATCTCGTCAAATAACCGTAAAACCTGTATGTGACGTATGGTGGATAAATATAATCTGCGCTTTTGTTTTGAGATCCGGGATCTCTTCCCCACCCTTTTACTACACATCGCTGTGTGATGAATAACTACAATACTAACGAAGGGCGTTTAGTAATAGTTGAAAAACTAGAAAATGTTGCTCTTATGTAACGGAAAACTACTTGCAACGATAAACGAACTGCAGTTGAGATTTTTTCGTACAAAATACCCACACACTTATGTCTACTGCTGTCACAACTCGTAAAAGGAGATGTCAAGAACTCTTGCTCATATTACTCCAATTACTCTAGAAGGAAAACATCTCAGAAGTTGTTCAGCAATGGATCAGGGAAACTGGACAAATTATCTGATAGAAATTTAAGTCATTAACTCAGAGAAGATGAAGTACATTACTTGTACACACGTGTTTTAAACATTTAAATTTGTACCATTCAAATGTTAATTAATGCATTATATATCATTTTTAAAATAAATATTTTTCTTTTTGATGGTTAGTACAGACTTCACTTCAATACAGTTATGCAGCAGAAATTATTTTATTTGGCATTTAAATATTATCGATTTTAATTGTTTAGTGGCATAGATTGTAAAGTAACGTACATGTTGTAAATGCGGATTTCTTGTAATGAACTGTTGATACTGACACCTGATGAATACGATTCATACCACGAAAGTTATAATTACAAATATCTGTATTGTATGAAAGTGTATGTTCTCATCTTTAAGTAAGTCAGTTTTGTCAGAAAAGACAGATTCGAAAAAATGGGCAAGGCGACGGTAAGGTACCAAGCTTATTGAAGCATTTGCTTACAATTTGTGCATGTTTTCTGAATTTCTGAAAGTCTGGGTACGATATAATGTGCTTCAGTTTATTATGCCAAATCTCAGGTGGGTCCGTAAATTCGGAAATTACACGCAACTACCTACATGAAGGCTGACTGAATTTGATAGAATTCTGAATGCATATTATAGTAAACGTATTTTTGTTTTCAAATTGTTTACACTATAATGTATATTGATATTTCATTTGAGGTTTGAGTAAATTGAGAGACCCAGAATGTAACAAATGTATGTGTTTAATGTTTAATGTAACAAAACTGGGAACGGGTAAATGTTTTGAAAAATTTAAGATTTCGGAATAAACCCCCCGCCTCCCCGACGTGTATTTTGACTATAATATGCTTACAAGAAATAGAAATACTACACTGTACAAACGTAACGTTTCGGAGATATCCCACAGTAATGAGGGAAGAGCGTCGAGGAAAGGAAGCACCCTGTCTGAGAAGAGGACGCGGGAAGAACCGTGCTCCTCGCATCCCTCCCTCAGCATCTCCCTCTCTGCCACTCTCTCCCTTTGTCTCTCCCTCCGTCTGCGTCTCTTCCTACTTTTACTTTCTCGGGCTTACTTCCTAAGAACAAAAAGTAATGAAATCATGTACTGTGATTTCGTGGGGTACTTTATATGAAGCCTGAACATTTTTAAAAATTCTTAAAAATGGCTAGACATTTTTTATTAAACTATTCTCGGATGGTGTAAGATACTGGTGCAGATCTCATTTTCGTTGCTTTCTCCAGTTTTTCGAAAATTGCAAAATTTAAATATTTTATCGGCGTTTTCCTAAAACTACAGTATTGTAGATACAGGTTTCTTCCTTAATCAAATCTGTTCTCTAAAAATAGATCTTGTAATAATATACGTACAATTTTTAGAAAAAAATGAGTAGTTTTCACGTAATTTTGCATCAAATATGGGCAATGTTAATTTTTTTTAAATAATTATTTCTCAGAAAACCCTCAAATTTTTCTTTATTTCTCCCACGAATAAAACAAGGAACGCTTAAAAGAATGACGCAGTTGTCATTTTCGTTAATTTTCGAAAATTGCAAGGTCAGAAAAAATGCGAGAAAATATATCCTATTGTAGCACCAGTAAATCGCGAAATGTCACTGAGGAAATTGAATATTCAAAAAGTGGACGTATATAAGAAAGCATGGAAATGGAAATATCAAAAGGGAATTTGGGGAAAATGGATGACATTGTTGATGTCGCCGGGAGCTATACAGAACCATGCACTCGTTCTATTGGATGCTAAATAATTGTGTATTTGTTTTAAATTTAATATAGTACTGTTACTGGACGAGATTGTTCAAAGGATTTGTTGTAGAAAAGCCAATTGTAAATTACAGGCGCTAGAGTAAAGGAATATTCATAGTTTTACTCAATGCGCAGCGTAAATATTATGTAAATTCTGTTCATTGCCCAGCTGGTGTACTTAGTCTCCAAGTAAATGAGTTTAACAATTGTGTATATTAATAATAAAAAAGGAGACGAATCACTTAGGCGTAAGAAAAATTGCATGTACAGATGAAGGGTCATCATTTAAAACAAACGATTAGCGTAGGGTTAGCGTATTGTTGTATTTAAACAATTCAATCCTTCAAGGCAAGCTACTCTGTAAATTATACACATTATAAAACACAAGCATGAATATGAATCATTTAAATACTTTTTATGACACTGCTGAAGCTTTCAGTCTAGTTTAAGTACTAGATGCTATGAGAAAAACAAATGTCAACATGATCAACTTTGTTTCACAAAGAAGCACTAAACGAAAATTGGGTTAATCCAGTGAGAAACATCATGGAAAGAACTACTTTATTAAAACAAAGATTTATGAATTTCCTCCTGCCGACGAAGTATACGCTGTCCTTAATAGTAACTAATTAGTCTCATTTCGCTCCCCGCTTAAAATCGGCTACTAATAAAGGAAATAATGAAGTTGGATCAAAAGTAGCCCCTGAACCTCTTCTCTTACTTCCGTTCCCCCTCAGGAGGAGTAATGAAGTACGGTTTCGTCGGAGTTCATTTCTATCTTTCTCCAATTGTTTTCCAACTTCTGTTTCGTTTGCCGGATTCTTTATCCCTGGCTAATAGTGGTGTTCGATAAGGAATTATGAAAGAACTCCGCAGAGTAATTGGACGTGGCCGAAAGAAGAGACTTCGGTCTCGTCTTGGTCGGCCGCGCTAGATCAGCGGCAAGACAAAGCAGATTTCCGGGCGGTCCCCACAGTTTCTATTTGCGTCGTCTTTGCGTAATTTTAAGTGAGCGCGGTTCTTTAGAAATGTCAAAATATCGCTCTGGCCTGCTCTTGGCAGGGCCGAAGTATTAGTCTTTGCTTTATGGATGCGAGTTGTTAAACAAAGTGCTACTAGGAAGTCTAAAGCAAACGTGGAAGAAGTGTTCTGTCATATCTGTCAGATAAGGCAGATTGTGTAGAGGTTGGTTCTTTCATGAAACTCTGTTTCTGAGTTTTGTGAAGTTTGTCAACTAGAAGCAAATAAGGTAGTGAAAATTAAATTTCAGTTTGGCTCAAAAGAACACTGTTGGACAGTTTTATATATTTCGATTTAAATACTGGTTATATTAATGTTTATGATAAAATAATATTAAAATGAACTATTAAAAGTTTATGTAAATGCTAGTTTCTCTGCATATTATCCTTTCTGATAAACTTTCAGTTCACGTTCATTAATGGTTATATAATTACTTCTAGATAGAATCATCGTAGCAAATGACATTGGATTGTCATGGAAACACATCACGTAACAACAAAACTTCAACTTTTACGATGCCGATAGCATCAAAGTATAGCTTACATTGTGAAAATTACATAACCATAGTTTGAAAGTAAATTCCCCAATAAATATTTAAAACTTGCAGAATCGAGTTATTTCACTGCTCAAGAAAACCGGGAATTTTACATTGGTGTCAAAGTTAATTCTTAAGTATTGGTGGCATTGCTTTCGATAATGCATAAGATCTGAAGATAGGAATACAATATGTAGTTGAAAACGGTAATGACTTTCTGATTACGCTCTATCTACAAAGAATATTTAAGAAGATCCACATTCTTCATGTATTGTATGAGCTTGTTTGTTATAAACAACGTAATTTTAACAAGAAAATCAATATGATATATTCGAAAACAAAGATTCTTAAAAAAGGTTGGCGGAATGTTTTTTTTATGAAGGGCTGAGTGAATATTAATTCTGGGCGTGTCAATTACTGAGGTCATTAATCCCTTAGTGCAGTGCTTGATATATTCCCGGAGGCGACGGTACTGCTCCCTTACTGGAATGCGAGATCTACCGCTGACCTACACGTTGTCTAGTGTGTTTCCCCATCCACGTTACCTCTTCCAGTGGGGCACTACCCCAGAGAGGATAAACTCTAATCTCCAGACATGTGTGGTAGTGTATTTTCACTATTACTCTTCAAATACTTTTCAAACGTACATTTTTTATCTCCTAAAAGTAGTGTTTTCGGATTTAAAATATTTATAAACTGGCCGTTTCAACTATGTCAATGAACAGTTACATACCATGCAGCCAAGAAATCTAAAACGCTATATTTGCCAGAAACATTATGTCAATTTTGTAGAAGTCCTGTTTCATCCTTTATATAGATAAAATCTTATTTAGCCAAATCTTACTTAGATAAAAACTTATTTAACCTAATTTGAAACCATTTTTTATATTGACAAACATTTTGACTAATGTTGGTCTTGAAATAACACATGTTTTAACAAAAAAGTATTGTCATTCATTGAATTTTTTCGGAATTTACTTTTGCACCCAAAACCTCGAAATCATTAAGTGGAATTTTACAATTGTTAAAATAAACATAAATTATGAGAAAATATATTTTAAAATTTTTTTGCAAGTATGTAATTAATTTGTTAGATAATGGCCAGGTGTGTGATTCTTCAAAGAAAGCTACGACTTCTTCCTCTTAACTCTATTTGCTAACGTATAGCCATTTCTCCTAACTTGCCAGACTAAAAAAAGGAATAATCTTATGATGTTACTATAGTTTTTTGTCTTTGTGGGGAAGATAGACCTCAATATAAGCTGTGGTGCATGGTAAAATGATTTGTCAACACTTGTATTTAGTACGAAACGAATGTTACCAATATAATTTGTTGCATCTACACCTTGACGCAACGCGTCTTCAAGCCCCTTAAGGGACGTTGAGCGCTTTGCACTGGGGAGTAATCCCTCATTAATGTGCTTTATTTCTGGAGTAATCCTCCGTTGCAATATCTCAAGTCAAGTCTCGTCACGTCGTAGTCAGTCAGTGCCTTTTATCCCTTCAGCCAGGGGCTCGACGACGTTAGATCCCGGGGTACCTGGGCGGTCACACAACCAAGAACCCGCGAGTCTCGAATTCGCTTAACGTTCGTGACTTCACGGAGCGTAGTAAACGAATTCGGCTAGCGCCGCCGGCAATATATCTACACGGTCTTCAATTATTTCTATACCATCATTTTACATGTACATTCATTTGCTAACTTGGAACGTTTCTGTCCCATTAAAGTATATGATTTGGAATTTGTCATTCTAGATTCAAGTAACTTTCAGTTTAATTACATGTACTTCTTATGAGTAAATGTAACAGCAGTGCTTTAATTGACTTTTCAGAACAGTAAAATCCCAATCTCACGGGAGAAAGATACATCCTCAAAATGGAAAATACCGTAGTGTTGTTTATTTCCCTGTTGAAACAACGATTGACATGGCTGTCAACACTGTGGTTTTTATTTAGATCTCCACATCCATCTAGAAATATATGGAGTTTTCGATGTATTCTGGAGAGAATGGACCAATTGCTTACTGTCGGAACGGCCATTCATGCAACTAATAATGAACTAATTACTAATATCATTCACCAAATCGCATACGTTTTCAATGATAGTCCTTTGTTCAGATACATATTCATCGAATTTTATTCTTTTCTCTCCAGATTATAAGCCAGTATTTTATACTCTGTGACGTCAAACTTTACTTCAAAACCACTCAAAACGTACACCACTTACACAAACAGCGGAACATTGAAAAAATCCTATTCTCTTGCGGCTTTTGAAGCCTTAATACTGCCCTTTCAGCGTTGATCGTGTTAATTACACGCTATTATCGAATCTTCACAAAAAAGCTAGCGTCACACGCTTGGGCATACAAACAGATTAAGCCGTACTCTTCCCACGATAACTCGGAAAAGCCATATGTTAATACCAGGATGGAAATAACGAATGACGAAAAGCATGTTTTGTTGGATCTAAAAAGGCATCAGACAACAACGAAGATATTCGATTGGCTCAGTTCAATTCTCTCCTTTAAGCTGTTCCCTCATTTGTTTTTCTCAAACAAAGGCAATATTATTCAAAGGTTACCTTGGAATTTATTCTATTATATCTGTTATTTGAAGGGATTTGTGAGAGATAATCACACAACAGAATCATGCCGTTTTCAGATGCACCTCGTTTCCGTTCATCGAACAGATGGAAATCAGGGGGGGGCAAAGACAGTTTAGTTAGTCAAGAGTTATCGTGCCAAATGACTAAAAAATGATACTAAATACTTAATTTTTCAGAGTGCATAGTTGTATGGTCAATTCGGTGTATAAGAATAAAAGTCCCATATTAATATCGGTGTGAAAATAACGATTAACGAAGATTGATTGATTGATGTGATTTATTGATTTTTTCGTGTTTCCGGGCGTGTCAACTACTGTGGTCATTAGTCCCGTTAGTGTAGTGCATGGTTTTTTCTCGGGAGATGGCGGTGATCTTCCCCCGTTGGATGGCGAGATCCGGCGCCGACCTATCGTCGGCTAGTGGGGTTTCCCCTAACCAAGACTCTCCCACCAGCGGGGCACCGCCCCAGCCGGGAGAGGATAGGACAAGGAAGAGGAAGGACAGATCGCGCGCGGTCCGTGGCCCGTTTGGTAGGGTACTGCTCAGTCATTCGCCTGGTGTTGATCGGAGAAACCACGGAAAACTACCGATCAGAGCAGCCGCCCGCTAGAATTCTCCTCCAGACAACGACTAAGTTCGACCTAGCTCAAAAGCTGGTGTCGGAAAGCTAGAGGCGCTGCGGTGACATCAGTTGATGCACTGAGCTAACGCGACCGGTTTGTATGGTCAATTCGTTGTATAATAATAAAATTGCATATTTATATCGGTGTGAAAAAAACGATTAACGAAAAAAGCTTCATTGAACTAAGGCGACGATGTTCGATAGAAGCATATTGGTGCTACCCCTTAAGCTACGCCCTGGCAAAGTTTCGCGGCCACAAAGCCACGCGATCGCTAATAATTGTACGGCGGCGGCGTTTATGTTTTAAGGGCCCGTGTTCGCGCATTGTTCTCGGCGCTCCCGTGGGGCGGAAGAAAAAAGGTTGCCCACCGGGTCGGGTCGGGTCGGGTCGGGTCGGGCGTCGGGAACAATCATTGGCGAGCGCTCCTTCGCATCCGTCGCCGGAGGAGCGCTCTGGGGCCCCGGCGGGGCCGCGCCGGGCAAAAAGCCGTGTTGTGAGTCTGCGACCGTCCTCTTTGTTCACATTTCCAGCTTTATGTTCCACGGTGCCCATTGTTTCGGGAACAAGGCCCAGGAAAAGTATCTGTGAGCCAAGTAAAGGACTGCTTCGGGTTTACTATAAAGCGATAATGAGCGAGCTGGAGAGAGAGGGGCCGAGGAGGGGTGGGTGAAGGGGGACAGGGGAGGTGGTCTCGACTCGCAAAATTCGTGTGCGACCGTTTGCGCAGTTTGTTGTTCCCTTTCCCGCCCCTCTACTTGTTCTTCTTTTTCTTTCCGTTCGCCCTGCAGTTACAGCGCAGGCCGTACTCGTGAATAAAAAAAATATTCACTCGCAAGTTCCGTTTGTTCTCCGGAACGTGATCGTGCTATTCGTTTCTCGAGGTCACTCTTGGAATATTCGGAACAAGTGATTTTTTTTCTCTTTTTGCGTATGACGTAGTGTGTCGCGGCCTGTAGTGTTCCTCTTGTTAGCGTATACCTAGCTACGATGTTATCATTACAGGATAATGAGCAACAAATTACTGTGATTGCGCAGGGTGAGGATGCTGCTGGAGTGCTGGGAGACACTCGACTCGTGAGAAACAAATATGTAGGATGAGTTGGCGACCCAGACCACAATAGTGCCTGGAAGATGGTTATTTGACGTGTTCAAATGGCGGGACCGGTTGCGGTCTCCAAACAACTTGAGGCTTCAAAGGTTAGGTGCTTACTAACCGTCATTTGTTCAGAGTTGAATCACACAAGATACAAACACGTCATTGGAATGCTACATGGTATAAATGTTTTATCTTAAGACATTTTCGTTATTTGTTTCTAGAGTATTTCGTAAGAAACGTATCTTTCATCTGATTTGTGTGCGTATGTAATCTTAAACCTGTCATAAAACCACCGCAAGAAATGCGCAATGTTATGTGTTACGCATATAAAACAGTTCCTGAAAGTGAGGAATTGCGGAAAATAAAGAGACGCTGCAAATAGTTTTCGTTGTCGATAGTGCTTCTTTCCTCACGCCGCGTTTATTTTTAGGATTTCGGCGCTGTCGCGTCTGGCAGTTCTCCGTGGGAATTTAGGAAAATAGAACCCAACCTCCAATATCGTCACCGCGTATTGCATCCTCATCTCTTTGGATTCCTTCCCTTGCTCCACTCTGCCTCGTTGTCTCCGTTCTCCAGGACTTCCAGGATAGAGTAAAGAATTACCTCTCTAGTTTATGACCACACCGCTGTGCCTTCTACCCGATTGACTGATCACCCTTGCTCCGTTCTCCCCCCCCTGCTCCAATTCCCTCCGTCCTGATCATCTCAATCACTAATATCGTGCTCGGAGAGGTGGCTCAGTGCATCAAATAATGTCACTGCAGTGCCTCTGACCGGAAGATCCTTATTTCGAGACCCGACGGCGACAGGATTTTCGACAGTAGCTTGTCAGCTAGGTCGAATTCAGTCGCTGTCTGGAGGAGAATTCTAGAGGCCGGCTACTCTGATCGGTAGTTTTCTGTAGTTTCTCCGATCAACACCAGGCGAATGCCGGAGCAGTACCCCAACAAACGGGCCACGGACCGCGCGCGATCTTTCCTCCCTCTTCTTTGTCCCATCCTTACCCTTCCTTATGCACACACATGCACTACACTACCGCACATGTCGGGAGCTTAGAGCTGGTGTCGGCTGGGGCGATGAGCGATACCTGGTTGGCGAAAACTCGCTAGCCGACGGTAGGTGGGCACCGAGTCTCTCCATCCAGCGGGGGAAGATCACCGCCATCTCCAGAGGAAAAACATGCACTACACTTACGGGAATCATGACCTCGTTAGTTTGCGCGCCCGGAATCACTAAAAATGGTCCAAGCAGCCAACCAACCAATGTATTCTCGTTTCCACGAACTCCAATCTCTTTTTCTTCCCACTGTTTCAATCTACGGTTGTCAACCACTCCGCTTGAGCCTGAACCGCACAATTTCATATTTTACTTTTGTACACCGTCAACGTTCCTACCTGTTCCCTTGTCTCTGCTTGTGCTCCGTTTATCCCTCCCGCTGTAGTTGATTCAGTCGTGTGATAAAATATTTTGACATTTGGGCATGGCAAACTAAATTAACCAGAGTGGTGGATGAGTAACGTGTAGAAATGATTTGCATCCATTTCACGAACGTTGAGTAATTTGTCATATACGCCATGAAGAGTGAAGATGAACGAATAGTTGTGGTCCACGCAATGTAGACTAACAACTGTATCAGACGGGGTTTGTTTGTAATTGCGGGAAAATGGTGAAACAGTGCTAATATGCGGCATATGTATACTGAAAGTGGAAATTTTAGCTAAATAGTGTTTGGGTTGTGGTACGCCAAATTATATTATAAATAGTTGAATGCGTGGTGAAAGTGACAGCGCTGGCTCGGTGATTGTGGATGTTCTATTCCCTTATTCGTTCATTGCTTCACTTTGGAATTTATTTCAAAGAATTCATTTTAATTTTCTCTTATATTTTCGACACGACTTATCCTAAATATTCTTGCGATATTAGTTTTCGAGACGAAGAAACTAACTCACTCGCGCACACTATCCCTAACCTTCAACTGCGGTCGCTGAACTCAGCGTTTTAAGAATCGCTACCTGGCACTCACTGTATTCTTGCGCGCTTTCACTGCCCCAAGAATACATTTCGCGAAGCGATGCGGCCTTCCGCGGTGCTCAACTTTTTAGAACCTGTCAAAATATTCGTCCGCGGGTCTCAACAGAGTTCCTCACCCCACCGCGGTAACCCCAGCTCTCGCCAACTCCAACAATCTCACCCCGCCACCCTATCCCCTGCTTCCTACCGCCACTCCCCTTACCACCTTTTCGCGCTTCCACTACCTCTTCTTCCCACAGTTTCCTACCACCACCTCAACCCCTACCTTAACGTCTCTTCCTGGCCATCACCCGCCATATTTCCCCGCTAACCTAATCTCTCCTCTCTGTTCCTTCCGACCATCTCCTTCTCGCTATCCAACCCCTTCTTTGCGCCAACTTCCATCGCCCCGGTTCCGCCTTGCAGCCCACACCCCCACCCACGAGGTCCGCCCACACGCCTGCGGAGCGGCCGTCATTTGTCATGATGTCACGCTTCCCCGAAGCATTCCGTGAATATCCGAGCCTCTAACGACAATCAAAGTGGGTTACGGCGCGTCTACGTCATTTCTTCACACTTCGGCGAATTGAACAGATTCATCATCGGCGCCGAAGGGCGTGGTCAGCCCCGGGCGAGGCGCCTCGCCAACCCCGCTTCGCCGCCTCGCTCGCCGCCCACACCGCCACTCTGCTGCCCCGGCACACTCCCCTCTCCGATCACCCCGCTGCCTACAAGCCCGCTATCCTCGCTATAGCGCTAAGCCACCACCCCGCTACCCCATTATTGCGCTACCTCACCACCCCGCGTCCTCACCACCGCGCTACGCAACCACCCGGCGACTCCAGTTCCCCGCTACCCACCACCCCGCTACCCACCACCCCGCTACCCACCACCCCGCTACCCACCACCCCGCTACCCGCCACCACCCCCACCCCGCTACCCACCACCCCGCTACCCACCTCCCACCACCCCGCTACCCACCGCCCCGCTACCCACCACCCCGCTACCCACCACCCCGCTACCCACCCCGCTACCCACCACCCCGCTACCCACCACCCCGCTACCCACCACCCCACTATCCACCACCCCGCTATCCACCACCCCGCTATCCACCCCCGTATCCCACTTCCCCGCTACCCCACCTCCCCCATACTCCACCACTGCGCTACCCAACCACAACGATGATTCACCACACGCTGTTCCAACATACCGCTACCCCAGCAGCCTACTTCACTACCACCCCGCTAACCGACCACCCCACAAGCCGTCTATCTTGCTACCAGTCTACCTCGTTGCCCGTTCTCTGCGTTGCGCTACCCGCAACCTGCTACCCGACCAAATTAGTACCCGACAATCCCGCTACCCAAACAAACCTGATTCTCGATAACCCCGCTACCCAACAATTTCGCTAGCTGTTAATTCCAGTAAATGGCAACCCCGTTAAACAACCAGCCCGCTACCGGAACCCCGCGCCACCAGGTCGCCCGGCATCGCTCCGCTACCCAGCGAACACGAGTCATTGTCATCGCTTACACGACAACTGCCTGCGCCTCTTTTTCCCTGTGACACCAATATTTCTTCGACTTATATTTTTGCAGTTACATCCCACGCAACCTCCTTTCCAAAACCGAAGGCATCCTAATTCATATTATCTTAACCGTGCTACAATTATTCCAGTTAAAATAGTTTCTTTGTTGCAAGAGAACAATTTGAGTGTCTATGCATACATTTCCGTCATAATTATGTTTTTTCTTGGCGTAGAGGAGCTATTCACAATTTCCTGAGGCCCTCCGGTGTATTTTCTGGGACAAGCGCAAAATAATATTTACACTGACTTCGGAATTTACCGTTGATCTTGTCAGTTCCACATTTCATTAGTGTACTCTCGAGAACGTCCGATGCTCGATCACTCGGTAAAGTGTCAAATTAATGAAGGTCCTCTGGTGATTGCAATGTTTCACGTCAAGACCGACCGTAGAAAACGTGCAGCAATATCGTTCGCCCATAATTCAGCCCAGAATGTTGCTCTGAAGGAGATGCGATTTTTGCAAATCCTTTTCCGGGTTCAGTGTTGCATACTATTATATTATCGTTACAGATAATTTGAGAAAATATTTGCGCTTGTAGCGCCCTTAGATTTTCTCACGATTGTTCCAACTTCTTAACTTACGCGTTTCCTTCGCAACTGCTTCATGGCCTTGCGTGGCCTCGAGAGACGCTGCACGACCGCGTAGAAAGGTGGCTGGGAAGCTCCACTGCTTCTTTCTTTTCCGCCTAAAAAGAATGTTTTACAAGAGAGCGGAAACCTTCCGATCCGGGATGCATAGGCTATTTTGTCCTCTAATGCCCTGTAGTTACGAACTGTTTTTCTTGGGGGAATGCGGCATAAATGTGAACCGCGGAGAGGCAGCGCTCCGTCATTCACTTTGTTCCGGGAAAAACTTGGATAAAGTAGATTTTAAAGCACCGCGACGGGAGAAGGTCGGCCCCGACGCAGGTCCTAAGCCATTTTGCGTCTCTCTGCTTCTTACCTCTTTTCCACGTGTCCGCGGTGGTGTTTGGTGTCTTTCCTTCTCCGTTTAGTCCCATTTCCGCCTTCGCGATTCAATTCTTGCAACAGCCGGGCTAGCGTTCTCAACCTTTTTCCTACCTACAGACCATCAGACGAAAAGGCATCTGACTGAAGAACACAATTTTTTCGCACTTTAGAATAAGATGGATAAATTGTATTTACAAGATTTATATATTAATTATTTGTATGATTTATTTGCGTGTGATAAGATGTCCAAGGTGTGGCAGATGTTGGACTTATGGCATTTTGGGCGTTTATTTAGAGACGAAGTAGTAGCGTTTAGTGTTCGTAGTATTTGTTAATTCAAAACATAAAAGCTATAGCTTAACCGCGTTGAAATAAAATTTTACTGCGCATACGTTACGTTAAAATTTGGATTGACTCCACCATGCACTGAGGCTGCCCCGCGCAACTTCTCCGGCCGGCTACGTGGAGTCACAGTGCCTTTGGTATCGGTAAGGGCCCATTCACATGGAGCAACTCAGCTGCGCTTCCGATTTCCGCTGCGATTCCGCATTGGCGTACGTGGAGGTACACCAGCAGCGCAGTTGCGCTGCTGTGGCACGGAGTGGCGAACTCCCGCCATCAGCAGCATAGACACGCGTCCGCGCCACGCTCGTGTCAGCATGACGCAGTTTTAAATGGCAGCCGTCACACTAGGTCACTCGGACGCGCCACTGAGCTGAGCTCTACGCATGACGGCTCCCGGCTCCCACAGCAGTGTGACTCAACGATCCTTCCTTTCCCACGCACAGACCGGGAGCGGTAGCTCAGTGCATTAACTGATGTCACTGCAGCGCCACTGACCGGGAAGTCCTAGGTTACACTCTCCACGGCGGCAGGATTTTCGACATTAGCTTTTCAGCTAGGTCGAATTCAGTCGCTGTCTGGAGGAGAATTCTAGTTGCTCTGATCGGGAGTTTTCCCGTGGTTTCTCCGATCAACACCAGGCGAATGCCAGAGCAGTACCCTACCAAACGGGCCACGGACCGCGCGCGATCTTTCCTTACTCTTCCTTTTCGTATCCTCTCCCCTTACACACACTTACACAAACATGTACTACACTACCACATTTTCGGGAGACCAGTCGGGAGCTTAGAGCTTGTGCCGGCTGGGGCGGTGCACCGCTTGTGGGAGAGTCCTAGTTAGGGGGAAACCCCACTAGCCGACGGTAGGTCGGCGCCGGATCTCGCCTTGCAGCGGTGGAAGATCGCCATCTCCCGAGAAAAACATGCACTACACTAACGGGACTAATGACCCAAGCAGTTGACGTGCCCGGAAACACGAAAAAATCAATTAAAAACCCACGCACAGAGTGGAGCTGGACTGCGCCTGATGAGGCCCTGTTCTTCTCGGTGGCACCCCCTGTGTGAAGGCGGTCTAACGGTTGATGCTCTTCGGCAAGGACTGTGTCATGCGCACAGGTAGCCAAATGCGTGGCAAGTATCTGTGGACTTTCGTATAGTCCGTAGAAACCACGCCCAGTGTTCACCGCGTCTGAGAGATGGATTTCGTATCGAGAGCAAAGATCTACCCCCAATGTCGACGCACAGATAAGCTCTCTATAGAAATTTGGCTTTGTGTACAAAATCGAACGTCGTAATAAATCACACGATACCTCTTCGCTAAGTCGAATTGTTAATGCTACTCTATTGATAAAGCGCATCTGGCTGGCATTCGTTTCTTGGAAGTAAACAATATAAATCAAGAATCACAATTATGACCACTGTTCAAAAGATATTTTTTTAACTCAACTTACAAGACTTAATGTAAGGCAATGCCTGTGATATTAGTGGTTTTGCTTTCGTGTACGTCCATATTTGTATTTTCGTGTTTCACATGACACTGTCTTTTGTTCCTAAACGTTTTGTCGTTGTCCCCAACATTCATGTCCTCTTTGTATCGGAACCCAGTTTAACAGTTCACGATGCATCTCTCATAAAGTCAGACCTCTTATACTCCGCTCTCAATTCATTCTCATCCCGTATTCTCTCTTCCATCATTATTGTATTACCCTTCGCTCCTCGCGTTTCCATTTCTACTCCTCTTTTTGAGATCTTCCGTTGCAACCTCATTTCATTTGTTCATCCAGCCATCCTATAAAATCGCTACAGTTTCGTTACATCTTTAATAATACACAAGCTCTCAGTTCTTTCTTTTTCCATTGCTAGGAAAGCAATTCCGTTCCCCTCCGTTCCCGTCGTCTTCAGACACTAGAGGCTTCAGTTTGTCGTATTACTAAAGAAATATGAACTCTAACTTAAAGTGATATTGTGTTTTTTACGAATTGAAGTGCTATCACTCAGAATTCAATAATTTTTTGTGAATGTTTGCAAAAAATGTTCTAACGTGATATTGGAAAAATTTTATTGTGCATTCGAAATTTTAAAAAAATCCATTAAATTATTAAAAGTTGATATTTCCAAGTTTCTCGGCATACATCAAAGGAGGTAGAATCTTGTATGCCATTCTACGAAAATTTCTCCAGGAGTGCGTTACCTTTCTTTCTGAAAATGAACTCCAGGTATACCGCACGATTTGTCTACACAATAATGCTTTAAAATACCTTTGAAGCAATTACAACACTAATAAAAGTGAACTATCATTTCTTTTTATTTTATATGTTCACCCTTTTATATTTAATATTAGAAATATGATATTTTCTACACAAAAGGAAATTAATGCAGGATTCATCAGTTAATAGCTATTTTCGGCAGGCGGCCTGACAAAACATATACGAAAATCTGCGTGGAAGCTATAAACTAATAAATACAGCATTTTATAGAACAATGAGAGTAAAAAATGAGGTTTTATCTGAAAACAGGCAAAAATTACAAAATTTCCCATGCGATAATTATCAAAATTATGCATTTTAATGAACACATTTGGCCAAGCAAATGTTAGTGCGTTGTGTGCAAGAAAATCATAAAAGACATAATATTCATAAATAATTAAGACTGACCCATTTGAGCACCAGACCATACAAGAATGTACACAAGGTTTACTAGTGACAAACACATAATTTATGACATATGACATACCACTTGAAATAAATAAGTAATGAGTTAACTAAGAATTTACAAATTATTTGTGCTGGTAAGTCATTGTAAATTGTATTCTTGAATTTGATATGTTCTCATTCCCGTTCCTTCACTTCTTTACCTAAATGTCCTTCGCCTGCCTGTAACTTCCCCCATAAGCTATCTTTGTTTCTTCTTCAGCTTTAGCATCATCAGCAGGAGCACTTCACTTCAACTCCCACGCTTGTCACATAGTCACGGGGTCTCCTCCCACTCCGGCACACTTTGAGCGCACTCCGCCACTCCCTCCTCCACTGCCCACCGGCACGGGCCCCGCTTCATGTTTCCGCACAATTCCGCACGCACCTGCACACGGGGCGCCTTTGTTCCCAGCCCCCTCCCTCCTCCTGCCATCGCCTCCTCCACCTCCTCCTCTGACCCGCTTCCGCGCTCCTTCCCGCTCCACCGGCGGCGGTATCGTGGGATTTCCGGCATCGTCTCACCCCGCCAGCACCGCCGCCCTCGCCGCCGCCGGCGAACAGAATTTGAATTCGTGTGTGCCGAAACAATTTTCGTTCTTCCCCGAGGAAGCTCGTCGGTGACCGGCGGGGAGGGCGCGGGGCGGTGGCGGGGGGAGGGGGCGGAGGAGGGGGCGGGACGCGCGAGAAGGCTGAGGCGGCCGCCACCGCCACCGCCGCCGTGTGGTCGATACCCCGCATAATATCGCGGGCGGCGGTGGGGGCGGCGGCGGCCCGGCAGAAAGGCGGGAGGTAGCGAGGTGCGTCCCGCTTGACTGCCTCGACTGGCGCCCGCCGCCCACGAGCGCCGCTCCCACCGCCCCCACCGCCGCCGCCGCCGCCCTGCGCAGGCCACTACTCCGCTATGGAAATCGCGACCAGCCGCGCTCCTCCGGAAGCGCTTTCCCTGGAAGAGACTTCCCAGAGCCGGGGTGTTCAAGTGGCAACACTCTTTGGTTTCTAGGAAAGTTTTAATATGGACGAGTGGACGAATATTGTTTCCTTCTTCTATTACATGCAATAAACACGCTGAAAATAGTTTCGATGTTTGCATTCTTCGAAAATACAGATATTTTTATGATAATGCCGCCGAAGCCAGTTTTTTAAAGCGTGTTTACTCCATTTGATGAAAAAAATTAATAAAGAACTTTCGAGCCGTTTTTGAGACAATTTGAAAATATTATTGATGCTTCATGTAAAGTACTCCCAAAATCAAAATATCCGTTTTAAACTCGCAGGAGTTCGTTCAGATCGATCAAGGAATATCAATGTTGCAGAAAATAGTGTTGGTGTTTTTGGCGGTAGCGTTCACCGCAGACGGCCAGGCGTTTTCCATGAATTTTTTGGTATCAAAGACCCACAAAACGTGGATTTTGACTACACTGCATGCAGAGGAAGAAATTTACTACATATTGGAACAATATTTATCCAGATTTCGTTTCCATGGACTCACTTTTCTGTTTTTCTGTCGACAAATCGCCGCTTTCTGCTCAAACGTTACTACTTTTGTTTTACGAAAAAGTAAAAAGCACTTTTCCTATTATTGCCCTACTCACTTTGCTAGTTCCCAGAACCTCTTCTCCTTCCCAGCTGAAATTCCTATCTACAAAATATGTTCTGCGTTTCTCTGGGTGCTTTAGTATTTGAAGTATCAAGTCCGACATCGAAACTACGTATACCGAGAAGTTTTAGATTGGATTCAAGAGGCGTGGAAGAACTGCATCAGACGACCCCATTACCTGGATCATATTTCTAGAGATTATCGGTTTTCTCTAATTAATTTCAGGCGAATAGCGGAGGAGCATGTAGGTCCAAGCATTACGCGAGGTTCTAGAGCGACCCTTGACGTAGCGTTGGAATCGCTTTCCTTCTATCTCTCGAACAGTCTTTCAAATGTCGGTCAATCCGTGTGTAACTATTGAGAATAAAGCGGGTTTATGGCAGCTTTTCCCAGAGTTCTCCCGTGTTCCGTACATCTCATTCCACCATTGTCCCCATCATTATTCGTATCATACCTTTATTATCACCTAATCCCTCCTTCGCCGTCCTATTCTAACTCTGGAAAATGGGCAACGACCAGCTTGATCGACAGGGTTTCGCACAATCTTATTATTTCGTCCGGTGTTTTTTTTTTAATCTGTAACGGTTCTATTAAATTTTATTCTCCATAGTCTTCTCACGATATTTTAAAAAACACTTTTGTGATTCGTATGAAAGGATAGTATGTGTGATTCCGTGTTAACCGCTTTGAGCGAAGTTAATGGGTCGAACCCGCAAACAGGATCAACACCAGTTCCTGGGATATGAAAAAAAAATATTGCAACATCCTTTACACAACTTGATCGAAACGAAACGAAAGAGAAGTTAAAATTATTTCATTGAAAAAATAAGTAGGCTATCATATCGTTAAGCATTTATGACGCAACAAAAATAACTTTTCCTATGGATTCAAATAGAAAACCTTGGAACACGTCGTTCGAAGTCTGCTGGCTGGGCGCTTGTCGGTTGCGAAAGAGGCCCCTTGATTTACATTTCGAGAAAGTGAATTCCGTGGTCACGCTGCCTAATGAATTCACGAGCTTCGAGCCGGAAGCCCAGAGCAGAATCTGACCCAATCTCGATTGCGTGACGAACTGTCATTAGTTGAGGATGACCCGCGGAGAAGCAGCCAGTGTTCGCCAGTCTTTCCTAGGGTCGAGAGTCCCTACAATTTCTGCCTAGACACAATAGTCTTATAGTCTCAGAGACAAGGGTATTTTCTAGCATTGTCTGAACGATTAGATGAGATCAAATTGAATAAAAACCTAACGATCTGTTCAAAAGTGATATGTGTTGGATCCAGACTTTCCTGGGTGAAATGCTATCGATTCTGTTTCTGTCGATCAGCGTTTATAAATTTATTAAACGCTATAAAGGAAAAAGGTACAAAGGAAAAAAGCAATTGTGTCTAACATATGGGGAGAAGTACAATTGTTTCAATAAGATTTCCCCGAACGTTTCCCAGACATTCTTTTGTTGTTAATTATATTCAAGTCAGAGGACGTGGTAAAAAGATACGGCCTAAAAATAGATGAGTCTCTTCGGTCACTACATTTTGGGAGCCGATCATCAAAGTGACATGATCAAATTGTAATTGGGTTGAATTCTAATTATGCTTCATAAACCAATGGTATATGCAGAGCCGTTTTGAAGATAGCTGTCAAACATCATTATTTTCATTTTCCTTTATGTAGATTTAACGTTATAATCAATCGAAAACTCTTTGACAAGGGGGCATAGAATAGTTGTGTATAAAATTGAAGAGGCTACATCTTGAAATAAAAATTATTTTAGCTGAATAATAATAATAATAATAATAATAATAATAATAATAATAATAATAATAATAATAATAATAATAATAATAATAATAATAATAATAATAATAATAACGATAACAATTTTTTTTTGCTGTCGTTGTCGTTTGCTGCTGATTTTGCTGTTTTTTCGTGATTGCTGTCCTGATTGAATTTTTATCTATTTACTGATTTATTTATTTAATTTATATTTTGCCAAAACAATATCAAACGTTATATGATGTTTCAATGGCAGAACCACATTTAGTACCAGACAGCAAAGTAAGACTCTGTCTCAACATACTATATTCCATGAACGCTCTGAGTTTGCAAGTCGAAGAAGGGTGGGATCGTGAGTTTTGCAGCCAATTATTCAAGCAACACTCTCTTCCAGCCGGGAGCTCTCATTAGTTGTTGGACGACCGCTCATTTGCTACGCAGCATTGCACTCCGTTTCCAGGCCAGGAGAGTGAATATTGCAGAGTTGCGTGCTCGCGGATTGCACGGATAATGATGGGAACGCGTGTTGCATCACCAGACTCTTCAGCCCAGCCAGATTTCCAGTCGGGAGCCTCGGAATCCCTACCCCTGCGCGTTTACTACATCAAGTTTAATTATGAATACAGGTAGCACGGAAGAATTTGACAAAATATTTTAACACGAAATGTCCTTTCCCGTGCAATACAAAATGTTTTCGTTGGCAAATGAGATGCAGAGTTTGGCATTTATATTATCGTACCTTACGTGAAGGAATCGACTTACTATCGCACGAATATAGAGAATGATTTTTTTCTATTCTTGACGAAGTATCTGATTTTAACTGATCTGATTTTAAAGATAAAAACAATTCGGAAAATCATGAACGATAATTGTATCATTTACACAAAGTGATGGACGTATCTGCTTAATCAGCAGCGTGAAAGGATTGAAGCGCCTGGGGCAGTAACAAGATGGCTATGGCAGCCACAGCGAGCATCCCGCTATAGGTAAATGTTAATATCTCGCTTTTGGTGAGTGTGGGTTATCTAGTTACTACATATAAAGGATTTGGTGTTTGGAAGGTAAGTTACCTAGTTACGTACCTAGTTACTACATATAAAGGATTCAATCCAAAATTCCTCTTTCAGAAGAAATGTACAGAGTTATTTGGGACATCCGCAACACTATACTGGCACAAAGTATAAGAATCAATATTGGAAATATGTCAGTAGTATTACGAGTATATTATTGTTCATTATTTGGACAGGAACTCATCGAATTTCTCATTACCATTAATGACGGTCTACGGACTAGTAGAGACAAAGTTCGTCCAAACACGATACATTAACATTTGCGAACAGCGGAAGGCTTGCTTTCGCTTGTGTGGCTAATCTAGCTACTGCCTCAAGCTCTCCCAAAAGAGATCCTAGGCTTCCGCGGCCGGTGTCAGTAACTATTTGGTTATCCGGGAGACGCCGCGTTCTAGTTACAGGTGCCAATGTTTCTACAGCCATTTTGTGACCTTCCTCTGGCCGAAATGATGTTTAAATATTTCTTCCCCGTACAGGTTGGTCACATGAGATCGTAGGCTTACGCTGCCGATGTCAGTAACTGCTCGTCTGTTCGGGAGTCGCAGTGTCCTAGGCACAGGTGCCAACGAAGGTCACGGAATGGCGTCCGAAACATTGGCACCTATGCGTAGGACACGGCGTCTCTCGGACAGCCAAGTAGTTACTGACTCCGGCTGCGGAAGCCTATGCTCTCATTTGACCAACCTCTACGGGGAGGAAACATTTAAACAGCATTCTGTCCTGAGAAAGGGCACGGAATGGTGGCCGAAACATTGGTACCTGTGCCTAGGACACGATGTCTCCCTGACAGCCAAGTAGTTACTAAATGCGGCCCCGGAAGCCTACGCTCTCATGTGAGCAACCTCTAGTGAAGAAATATTTAAACATCATTTCGGCCTGAGGAAGGTCACATAATGGCGGTAGCAACATTGGCAGCTGTACCTAGAACGCGGCGTCTACCGGACAGCCACGTAGGCGCTGCTGCCCGTTTGCATGTCAGGGTCGCGAAAGCCGCCCGCCCCGTCCCGCCCCGTCCCGCCCCGTCCCGCCCCGTCCCGCCCCGTCCCGCCCCGCCCCGTCCCGCCCCGTCCCGCCCCGCCCCGCCCCGCGCGGCCCGTTCACCGGTGCATCTCGGAGGAGCTTTTTGTGCGGGGGCGGCGCCTTGGAGTGCTCTTGCGGGAGCCGACGCTTTCTCTCGCTCTCTTTCATGTTTTTCTGTGTTTCCCGAAGCGCCCCTGCCCCCGCCGCCGTCGCCTTGTCACCTTGTGCGGCGCGCGGGATTGCGAGGGAGAAGTGACGAGAGCGCGCTGAGTGCGGTGTGTTCGTTTTCATGGACTCGCGCTGTGCAGTTGTTAATACCGGGAGAGGTGGCTCAGTGCATCAACTGATGTCACTGCCGTGCCTGTGACTTAGGTTCAAGTCCCGACGGCGGCGGGAATTTCGACACTGGCTTGTCAGCTAGGTCACTAGGTCGAATTCAGTAGCTGTTTGGAGGAGAATTCTAGCGGCCGGCTGCTCTGATCGGTAGTTTTCCGTGGTTTCTCCGATCAACACCAGGCGAATGTCGGAGCAGTACCCAAACAAACGGACGACGGACCGCGAGCGATCTTTCCTTCCTCTTCCTTCTCCTATCCTCACCCCTTACACACACACACACTAACATGCCATGCACTCTTGCGCGATCTTTCCTATCTCTTTCTTGTGCTATTCTCTCCCATTACACACACTTACTCTAACATACACTACTCTACCACACATACATACCACACTAACATACACTACTCTCCTCTCGACCGGCAGACGGGTAGGGATCTTAGAACTTGTCCTGACTGGGGCGTTGCCCCGCTGGTGGGAGATACTTGGTTTAGGAGAATCCCGCTAGCCGACGGAAAGTCGGCGCCGAATGTCGCCATACAGCGGGCGAAAATAACCGCCACTTCTCGAGCAAAAAAATCAAAACACGCACAACACTTACGGAACTAATGACCCTAGTAGTTGACGCGGCCGGAATCATTAACAATCAATCAGTTGTTAAGCGTCGAGTTTGCGAGGGCGCTAGACACGTGCTGGGAGCCAAGCAGGGATACTGTAGAGCTCCCAAAATATTGAGATAGTGACATTAAAAGTTTAACGGTGTAGTTTAATATAAATTATCAGTTTGATTAGCATCCGATGGTACGTTTTATTAAACGGTACTACGCGTTCATAGAAAATACAAAGAGTTTGAGCGGGTAAGGAAGTTGGCCGGTGAGTATTCTCTCAGTCGAGAGCCAGTAATGGTGTTTGCAGAAGTTTCCCATGTCCACTACGGCGAGTGGGCGGCACGTCAATGTTCGTCGCGTGAGTGGTGTGGCGATCGCCACAAGAAGATTTCTGTCTGTGGAAATAAAGATTTGTTCGATTTATCGTAAAACTTGTGCAGTAATGGGTTCTTAATTTACTTTGTGTCGATTTTTCTAAACAACGGAATAAGTTGCTTTTGAAACGCCACGTATAGTAATAATTGTCTATCAATTACCCTTTAGAGTTATAGAATAAAACGATTGTCATCTTCAATTTTTTTGTAATCAACGGAACATTGATTATACCGAACAGCCATTAGTGCGTGTACACTATCGATCTCCAATCGATTACAACACTGACCTCTTTTAACATTTCATCGATCCTCTGGGGGTCGATTACGATCCCATTCGGATCCCCTGATTTAGAAGAAAAAAAAACATAATATTTTTTATTTCGCAGCCAATGACTAGGAGCACCTACTCTTGTTGTGGTAGTTTGGCAACCGCGTCAAATACCTTTGGCATCCCGTTCACCGGCAGACGCGTGCCATTAGGGTTGGGGGTGGCGATTTTAGTTTGAAGCTGAAAGCATTGTTTTGTCTTTGAACAATCATTCATTCTCGTTTCATTCATTCTCGTAAAAACACACGTTTAATTCCAAAAAAATAACAAAAATTGTGATTTAAAAAACATATGTTATTCATAAAATATGATACTGTCTAGAGTCATGATATTCATATTAAGTGTTTTCAATAATGTACAATATACTGCTTACATGCTAAGTTTGCATCACAGCCAGTATTGCTGCTTTCTGTGGAACGAAACTCAACTCCCAACAGTGGCGAATTTTCGAAACTAGCTACGTACCTAAGTCTAACAGCTACTGTCTAGCGGCCGACTGCTCTGATCGGTAGTTTTGCGTGGTTTCACCGATCAGTACCAAGAGAGAGTAGCTCCAGTACACTAAAAACGGTCACGTGTGATCTTTGCTTCCCCTTCTTTGTCGTATCCTCTCCTTTAACATACACTTACTTGCATACCTGACACAATCATATGTATCGGGAGTAGAACGTTTGTCCACGCTGATGTTGTGCCCTGCCAGGGGAGATATCTGGAGGAGGAATTACCCCGTAAACCGACGTGTCGTTGAGACCAATGACCAGAGCAGTTGACGTGTCTGGAAATCATAAATCAGTCAATCAATTTACGACTTACTGGTACTTTATAAATATTTGTATTAAGTTTAGTAAGATTTTCTAATTAGAAAACAGGAAAATTGCTGCAGCTTTTGTCCTGGAGCTTTTCACCTCCTCTGGCGTCCTGAAGTTTCAGCCTTGGCTGTCTTCGCTATCATTGTAATACGTGTAGTAAACATCTTTAGCGATATTGGTGGGAGCTGAAGAAATATGCGTACTTTTTTCATGTACCCGAAAGCACCTATTTGATGAAAATAATAGCAAACTGAATTGAGTAACTACTTATTGTTCTAGCCTTATGATTGATTTTCTTAATTCTTCTTAATTTTTCAATTCTCTATATCCTCACGTTCCCGTCTAGCCCATCGAGAGTTATCACTACTCACACATTCATCTGTCCTATTTCTCTCTCCCTCTCAGCTCGATCTATACGTCAATCAGCTCGTCACTCACTGCTCTTCAAGCTATTTCCTCTCTTTGTTCGAGTCCCCGCCCCTTCCAAAACTTTACCGCTCTCTCCCCGCTCTTACCACGCACTCTCCCCATCACCCGTTCGTGTCTCCGCTTTCATTCCCGTCCATGTCCCAGTCCTTCTCCCGTTCCTTGATCCCGCACACCCCTCGCTCTATCCGTCTCTCCTCACCCTCTCTCCCCGTGCTTTCCAACCTTCCCCTCATTCTCCATCGCGCGCCTACATCCCCCGCCCTGTCACACCTTCAACATCCATCGCAGATTCTCCTTCGCACCCGACCGCCCACTCCTTATCCCTGCCCGCTGCCTCCTTCCCCGTCTCATCCCCGCCCCCGCGTCCCCGCCGCTTCCCCTCCACCCCCACGCGAGCTACCTGAACGAACGGTCGCCGCGCCCAGCCGGCCTGCCTCTGCCCGCGCGCCGGACCATTGTGTGATTGTGCGCTGTAGTTCGCATTGGAACGCACTTGGCGTGCCCACGCCCGCCCCGCCTCACCGCGCCGCTCTCCTTTTTTTGCGGTGGGCCGTCGAGGGGCCGCTGCGTGGGTTCCGGGAAATCCACTAGTTAACGGATCAAACGCGCAAAAAAGCCGCGCCGCTCGGCCAGGACGGCGGCGGCGGAGGTGGTCGCAGAAGGGGGCGCGGTGGTGTGGAGGGGGGCGGGGGCAGAAGGGGGTGAGGTGGAGTGCGTGGGCGGCGTAGGCGGCGTGGGCGGCGAGGGGGCGACGTTGGCGGTGTTAGCAGCGAGGGCGGCGAGGCGGGGGGGCGGTGCGGCGGGGGCGGCGGAGGCGGCGGAGGCGGCGGAGGCGGCGGGGGCGGCGGATGCGGCGGGGGCGGCGGGGGCGGCGGGGGCGGCGGGGGCGGCGGGGGCGGCGGGGCGGCGGGGGCGGCGGGGCGGCGGGGGCGGCGGGACTGGTGAGGAGGCGGGAGGTAAGGCGAGGGTCGCTGGAGGTGGGGACGGGGCGGTGGAGCGGGAGGGTGGCGGCGGGCAGAGATGTAGGGTGAGGCAGTAGGGGGAAGAGCGGCAGGGCAGCGGTGATGGTTGCGGGAGCAGCCGGACCACCGAGGCTGCGTTGGCGGCGTCTCCACGCTCGGCCACTGCCATTTCGCGCAGATTTGCACAGCAATGGGGACGCCTCGGTGACAGAAACGTCGCCCGCGTAAAGAGATGTACAGGTCGCCCGGGTTCCGGAGAGGCGTCGGGGCCGTTTGCACTGGGCGGTGAATGGAAAACTTCCAGATACGTGCCCCGTGATATTTTCGAACTGATGCACAGGCGTCTTAACGTTTGGGTGTTTTAATTTAATCCTCTATTTAGTTTTCTTTTCATTGATACATTTAATAATCATTGAAATATATAAATTTCTATGAACACTATCGTTTTTCTTTTGTTCCTCCTCCCAATTCCTTTTTATCTTCTATAATCCTGAATGCATTTCGTAATAGGTTTTTCTTTTGCTTGGCTGGACTTCTGACATTTTTGTAATTCTGTTAAAATGAAATTTTACTGAATTTAATGTAAGATATCAAATCTCACATTCGACTTCGTGTTTCTCATTATTTTCTTATAATTATTTGCGTTTTCCTCTATTAATTTAAATATTTGTGAGTACTGTATTGTGTACTGTATTTCGAGTTTGGCGCATATTAATTCACCCCCTGGCCTCTGTTTCTACAAGTGCATGGTAATGAAAAGATACTGATACACGTGTAAAAGCTTGTTGTATCTCCTATCCGCCTATTATATCCATCAGGTGGTAAATTCAGTCACAGAAACGTACACTACAAGCGATAAAAACGAATGAATTCTTAAGTGATTAAGTTGAGATTTTTAATATTATTTTTATTGTTCGAATGAAGAGTACATGGTTCACTAACATTTCTTTTTTTACAAGTATTTGGAATGACTTATAGTTAACCTTAATTATCTAAAACTAATTATATTCTAACTACAACATTGGTTTAGGATACATATTGGGCGCCTACGCTTAGTTTACATCGAAAAATATATGGAGGAAGACATGTAGAGGATATCTATTTCGGATTGGGGTCGGGAAATCGTTAAGTGTGGTTACGTTTTAGTGGACTATTTGATTTATTGAGAAGATATTTGAATTGAATAATTTTGTGGGAGAGATGAGCGATGTAATGATTGATGGAAGGTAAGTGCAATTCTCTATTGCTGGCCTGCACAGCATTTTGCACTTTCGCTGACCTCGAGAGCCACGCGCGAGCCACTCGAGTGCAAATCCAGGAATCTAAGAAGGGTGGGATGAGAACCATTCTAGGAGTTGGAACTACCAATGAGAATGAGCAATTCGAACCATAACGCGTACATTGAAATTGCAATCGGCGAGAATCTGACGGTCTGTTACATACAGTTCATGTAATATTGCCTTTTGCGTCGTATTGGAGATGTTTATTGTTAATACATGACAATGTGAAATACGAACCTAAAACGAATTAGACACACCTACACATTTAGTTTGCACACCAATTGCTTGAAGGGTCGATACTATAATTCACTTTACTACGATTGAATCACAAATTTAGTGTGGTACTAAACGCAAAATTGTAATATTGAGTCGTTTTTATTCGACGATGACAGTAATCAACGGTTTTTTATAAAGTATTTTAATTGATTAAGACAGTTACATCAAAGAAAAAAATCCTAAAAAATCATGATTACTCTCTGCTCTAATTTTTTAAAAGAGTATATTATCAATTCCTAATATAAAAAACTAACACTATTTATTCATAATCGTATACGACGTTGATGTATTATATATTAACTTCCGAACAGCTATTCGTTTCTCAGGCGAATGTCGGAGCAGTAAACAGGCCAAGGACCAATCTTTCCTTGTCCTATCCTCGCGCCTTACTTATACACACTTTCACTCACATGCACCACACTAACATATTCTGGGAGATCAGTCGGGAGTTCAGAGCTTGTTCGAGCCTGAAGAGGGTATCCTGCTGGTGGGAAATACATGATTGGGGAAAACGCCGCTCGCCGATAGGCAGGTTGGCACCGGATCTTATCATCCAGCGGGGGATGATCACTATCACCCTTGGAGAGAAACAACGTTACCACACTTACGGTAGTAATGATCTTAGCAGTTGCCGTGTGTGAAATCACTAATCAATCAATCAATCATTTTTATACATTTTGTTCTCCACGCACTTTCGGAAGATCGACTCGTCAGGAATCCTTTTCTTAATTTATATATTTCTGCAGAAATGCCTTTAGAATGGGAATAGCCCATATATGGAGAGGAATGTTCGCAGCAGTAAAGGCGATGCTCAAAAGTTGAATTTTTCTGCTGCAGGCGCGAACTGAACTCAGATTGTAAGAGCAGTGTTATAAATTACGTGTGTAAATTTTCGGGTACTAAAGAATAATTTTCGGGTACTAAAATAACTTACGTCGTTGAAAAAACACAGGTATCGAAAAATTATTCCTGCAATCCTTTACTCAAATATGCGATAAACGCTCATCATATCTCGGAAAACATTTCTTAGAGACCAATTCAGGTTGTAGAGATAGGTAGCATAAGACTGCGAACTAGAGTTAGTGCTTGGGATAATTGTGCATAAAAATGTTATTAATATAAAATTAATTATTCTAGATTAATTAATGTAAGATTAATTCCCTATTTAAAAAAATCTGGTCTCATATCTTGCCACAGTTTTTGCGTTTTTTAATATTTTAAGCCAAAAAATGGGCTAATACGAATTCTTTGTTTTCAGTCTATAATAACTTAAATTCATGTCCGTCTTATGCGTGAAAATGTTTGTTTAAATGATCTATTGAAGGTTGTGGGTGTACTTTATCTCAAAAAAATATGTAAATTAACGTTTGAGTATTTCTAGATGTAACCATGTCGTGATATTGTACAGTTAATCTTTTTGCGGTGTCTTATTCGTAATAATTTTTGAAAATAAGTTACTGAATTCTTTTTGTTTTGCAAATGTTTCGTGCACTAGTTGTATCAGATAAATGATTGGATTAGTTCTGTAACATGTTTGATAACACTAAGTGACAATTGAGACATGTAATATTTTCTAAAATATGGAATGAGTGTATTTCAATGAGAGAACGTTGGGCTATTTCTGGAAGAACAGAACCATATTATATTCCTACCCCACTTTTCAATGATAACATTTCCTTATATTTTCATGTTCAGTGCTTAGTGTATAAGAGTGAATTTTGAACAATTAGTATTTATGTGTGAATTTTCAACAATTAGTATTTATGTGTGAATTTTGAACAATTTATATTTAAGTGTGAATTTTGAACAATTACAATAAACTAACAAATATAAGCATCTGAGTTAAGATATCGCACCGGATGCTATTAATTCCCAAGTTTTAACTGATATTGTAATCGTCTGAATGCAACGTACAGCATGGAATATGCATGCACCACTTACCGTAATTCTATTGGCCTCCGTGAGAACCCTGTGGGAAGCTAGTACAGAGCGCAAGCTTCCTGAACAATAGCGTGATCCCTTGCTTCTAAAATTGAAATAAAAGCAACTGCGGGTAGTTGATGAACTTGATCACAATCAGTATCTCTTTCCTTCTACGAATCACACGACGTCTGCATGGCACCACGAATTTCGCCACAGTCGAAGAGAAACTTCACAAGAACGTCCGTGTCAATATAAATCAAGAGTGGTAACTATTTATCTAAACTCGTACTTTTTACCTCCTCACGCCACGTATTACTAGTACTCCGTTTGCAAACGTCTCGTTATCTTAGTTCCAAAACTGCGCCACTTGCCTTGAAGCAGTCTCTGGAACGTCCCTCTTCATGTCAATCAGGGAGTCGTAAAATTCAGCCATGTAAATTAGCGTTCGAATATATTAATCATAAAACGGATTGCATGTCTGAGAGCGGGCTTCTTTAAGCACGCTTCTCAGGCGAAGTATATTCCTCTTCGCGATCTCCCTCGTAGCGAGATTCTTCCTCCCCCTCCCCTCTCACGCTCTCTGTCTGTTGTTCCCTCTTACCTTCACCCCTCTCAGCTGTGGCCTCCCCCCTCTCTCTCCAATTGGCACCCTTTCCACGTACTTTTTCTTCTCTCTCTCGTAGTGCATTCTACGTCGTAATCCCTTTACATCATGCCTGCATTACCTCATTTCTTTCTACTATTTCACCCCACTCTGAACGGATTGATAAGCTGAATTTTTAATTACTTTTTTAATTTAAATAGTCCTTATCGTCCTCAATACTTCGACGCCCCTATTTAAAGTATATTATATTGACACCACCAACAGACGATGTGTGAAATGTGTTTTTGCTCATATAGCTCTCTCGTTATATTATTAATGTCTTTGCAACCTTCTAAATCAAATAATAATTATGTATTATTTGTTCGATATTTTCAGCTTTAGGTAAAATCCTAGAGGATAACATTAAATATACAATCTAAATAAATCAATAAACTAGTAAATATGTAAAGATTTCGTATTACATTATATTTTTTTGTGCGCCACTTTTTTGTCACCTCTTTCCTTCTTTAAGTTTTTTCTGTTTTCTATTCTGTTTTATCTCTCTTCTATATTCATTTTCCCTCACATGTATATATTTTACAAAGGGACGGAATAAAATGTATTAAAGGAAGTGTCCTTATCCTACCATATTCTCTCTTGCCACTATCCCCATTCAATCCAAGTCTTCTCCGTCCATTCTGCCCTAGCCGTCGTATATCTTTTCGTCATTTCCGCTCCCACTCTCCAAGAAAGTCCTCTCCATGGAGCTGCTCAGTGTCTCAGCCTGACTGCCAGCTCGTCGGAATTAGGTAAATAACATCCTTCGGAGATCTTGGAGACGTGGGGGCCTGTTGCCTTCCCTAGAACATGGTCCGCCTCAACCCCGCCCTTTCTCCGCCCCGCTCTGCCGGGCTGCTCCGCGCCCCACTTCGCCGGCCTCCGTTGTTCACCCCCCCCCGACGCCGTCGCTACTGCTCGATGAAGGGGTCTTGGCACTGCAAATCTAATTGAACGAATTTGATCGTATTCTTGCTGCGGGTTCGTTTCCGAGCGTGGGAGTGGGAGTGGGAGGGCGTGAGGGAGGGGAGGGAGAAGGGAAGGTAGTGGTGGCGCTCCCCTCTCCGACCCCGCCCCCTGGCGAAAGGCCTTTGAGAGCTGCGCGCGAGGCTCGCTCGTTTATCCCGTCCCTTTGCCCCCGCATCGCGGCGACCGACGTCGCATGGAGATACTGCTAATGAAGCAGAGGGCTCGTTGAGGAGGCCGTCACGGACGTACACCCTCATCCCTCCTCCCCGCCCCGCCCACCCGCGCCCTCCCTCCCTCCCTCCTCTCACCCCTCCGTTCGCCTCTCTCTCCGCTTCTTTCTGCGTTGTCCCTCCGCCTTCCATTTTTCTCTCTCTTCTCTCTTTTTCCTGCTCTCATATCGTCTCACCTCTCTTCCTCCGCCCCTCCCCTTCCCTTCTTTCTCCTCTCCCCCTTCTTCCTTCCTTGCCCCCCTCAATCCTCTAGCATACTACCTCTACCTCATGCTCTTCCTCCATTCCCCCAGCCCGACCCCACCCACCAACTCTCCGCGTGCGATCGTCCGCAGCCTTCCCCTTGGGACGTGGGGATTGTTATTGGAGAGCTGTGAAATTCCGTTGTTGCCTCCGGAGCGGCAAGGGATGGGCAATCGGCTGGCGCGCTGCTGGAATCTGTTTTCGGCGGACGTCACCCGTTCCGTGGACGTGTCTCACGCATAGGAAATGAGAAATTACTCCGCGAGGGATACGAACCGAAACTATTTTCGTTTTCAGCTCAGGTCGCACATCTACCCACCGTTTGGTGGGAGTTAGATGAGTTTTAGGTGAAAATGACGTTTCCCAAATGATCGCATTTTGCGAATTTTGTTCGAAATCGAAAGTTAAAAGGGACGCGTCGACACATGGATGACGGATTTGGTGAAATTTCTCTTTTTATCGGAATGGATTGTCATTTTTACTGATATTTGTTACATCCGTATAATGATAAAATTCGAAATATACCATATTTTGACGTTCTCGTATCATACGATATGTACGATGCGGTTAGTATGTAGTTTGGAACTTTTCTCTCCATTAAGTAAACCAATCATTTACAGTAAATATTATGCGCAGATCTTTTCTTTAATTTCACTGGCTTTCGTGTTTTATGAATCTGTTATGAAGTTACAGTAATAAAGGGTCGAGAAAATTCAAGCTTTCGTGATTTCGGAACAACTTCTAAGAATGTTGGAGGGAGTCTTTATGCTTGACCGATAAAGGAGAAGCGAGAAAGAGAAGCAGGAGCTTCTTGCTGACCACTTCAACAGCGACTCGGTATTTTCATTTCGCAGTAGTCTTTACTGGAGTTCGCAGTTTGAAAGCCTCGTCAACGAAACTCAAGTCGTTGAGATTACTGCAGAAAGTTTCAAATAGATCTTCGTAAGATTAATGCGTCATTAGAAGGGAAACAAAGAGAAAAAGGAGAAAGTCGAGAAATATAAGAGAGTGAAAGACGAAATGAAGATTTTGGGAGAAAACCTGTCTCTTTTCTCAGTATCACATACTTGAACCGCATACCCAATTTCTTCAGGTTACATATTTCCGCGCAAGCAAGCAGAAGTTACGAGTTCTGGTTATCCTTTTCGTGTAAACTTCTATAAACAGAAATGCACTGCTGTGAATATGCACGAAATGCACTGCTAAACGTATCGTTCGTCCTGGAATGCCAACGCCGTACATTTTAGAAGAAAGAACAAGAAGCGTGAAAACTTTTCTCTACTCTGCATGTTATTTCTGTACGTCCGTATTGACCCCGTAGCAAGCGAGTTTCGGAGTTTAGAACTCGAAGATTCTCCTTTGCTTCCTTTCCTTTGCTCACAGACTGGAGTTCTATCTTTTGTACTAAATAAGAATGTACTTGTTCGTCAAGAAAACGCCATTGCGCAAATTACGTCTTTTGTTTTTAAAGACAAACAACGAACTTAAAACAATGATTGCCGCTTTCATCAAATGGTGGATGCGACTAGTTTTTCGACGAGTTACAGCTTTGTTTTAAATGAGAGTTTCTTCCCTCAGTGAAGGATGTCTGATAAGGTTTCTGGTGCGACAGTCAAGAGTTTTCTTTCTCACAATAAAGGTTGTCGAGTTTCCGTTTTGGCATCTGCATGCCTATAAAGTGTAATTTGAAAGAAACACAAATATAAGAAAATGTAAAATATCCGTATGAATATGTTTTATTCAACTGAAATAAAAGTATAAAATAATGTTTGGCTTCCCAAATTCTTGTCGATAGAAAGTGCATGCATATAAGCAAAAAGAGTATTTCGCCTCTTATTTTTAGCAGCAATTTAAAAAATATGATATTTAAATACTAATGTATAATTTAAATTACATTGAACTATTTAACCAACCTCATTAATTGAGTACGTTTCTTAAGATGTGCATATATATGCAAATCATTTTAGTCCATATACTTCTCGAGCAACAATAATACTTTACAGATAAAAAAATTAATGTGTAATCTCTCAGTTGTAATATATGAAATATCTTAATGTGATGCATTTTGATACGCAAAAAAATCTGAATATTTTTCGTTTTTTACACAATTAGCGACACTGGTGGGAATAAAAAGTTGTATTACTTACACTGGTGTGGAATAACAAGTTTTATTAAATTCTGTGGTGGCAGCTGAGATTTTGTGGTACTCCATGATAAAATATATGGGGTGAATGAGATATCAACCACAATAGTATACAATGTAATTTTAATGTGATTACATGTAGTCAGACACGTGTTTCGGGAACACTCTTCCCATCATCAATGGTTCTACAATTATTAAACAAATTACACATGTAACACGTGTCTGACTACTTGTAATCACATTAAAATTACACTGTATACTATTGTGGTTGATATCTCATTCACCCCATATATTTCAAGTTTTATTACTTACAGCTTAGGTTATATTCCTTTTTATTTTTAATAAAATCATTTTACATTGAGCAAGGAAAAATACTGCAAAGTAGTTACTCATTTCTTTCTCGAAAAATCTCTAATACAGTTTTAGTATTTTTAAATAATTGTTTCGATAATATCTTCGGACCAATATTGGAGCTCCAAAGTTGTCAAACACACAAACCCAGAAATTAAAATTCAATATTACCGTCTGAAGTCGTTGAAAAGGTTTCTTTAAAGAATCTATTGCACTAAGGGAAATATCTCCGTCATCAATACTCTAGTATTGCAGCATAATTTTTGCAATTTTTGATCACAGATAGTTTTTTGAACATGGGACCTGAGTCATTTTTATCAGTGTACAAATTGGATTTTTTGGAAATGTGTAAAATGTGCCCATTTTTGACAATTTTAAATCGTTATATTTTATGCAAAATAAGGGTAAAAATACTCATATTGTCGAAAAATTGTACGGAACCTTATATAAATATCTGTCGTTGAAAACAAATTTAAGGGTACTAGGTAGAGTTTACAAAGCATTTCCACCCGAAATTTTACCATTTTTAACAGGCTGTTTCTCTTCAGCTATTTTATGTAATGCAGTGAAAACGTGTACAATTGCAAAACAAATAATTATGAACAATATGGTGTAAAGTAAATTAATCTGCATCAACTCTATCATATTTTAGAAATAAATAACTAGCAATCAACAATCGTAAAGACAATTTGCATCTCTACTTTTAGGTACCTTTTGCTGAAAAACTATCAACTTTAGCAACTTTTACTCCTTATTCAAAAATGTTCCATATTAATAGTTTAATACATTCAGTGAAATATTTTACAACTACACCTTTACACTTTTTGATAAAAACATTTTGAATTATACATTAACTTTACACCTCTAAAAAATGGGGTATTATTATTTTTTTAAATAATAGTTATCACTTAAGCAAGTTAAATATTCACTGACTGGAAAGAAAATTTCATTCTCTGCATTTTAAAAAAAGAATGAAGTTTTTAAGACTAATAGTTCCTGAGATATAGGTTCCTGAATAAGAAAAAAATCAACTTTCGGGAAACGGCAAAAAACTAATAACACGCTAACACTCAGCTACAAACACAAGCACCTAACCACACAAAATCACATGTAACTCGTAAACAAAACGCGTACACAGACGGCTAGCGAGTGTCACTTGTTCCCAGGCAACCAACAGAACTACCAACAAGCGAAAAAACAGAAATTCAAACCCTAGAAGCGACATTTCGATAATATGAAGTTGCGAATGTGCTGAAAGGGGGCGCGGTCCTGGTTGCGCCATTTTTAAATGTCGCTTTAGGGCATTTAAACACGCCAAAAGTAAACAAAATATATATTAGTGTATTCAGCATTTCATTCCGAATCGTTTGCAACTAAAAACCAAAAATCGATTTTTTGAGCCTAAAACTCTACCCAGTGTCCAAGGAAAACATCCCTATCTTCAGTATTGTAGTTGGAAGACCCCGATCAAAGTTTTAACTTTTGCAATTTTTAAAGTGCTTTCCTCTATCCGAAAAAATGAAAAAGTGAGTTATTTTTTGTGAAAATGTTGAAAAAACTGTTGACGATTCTTGTAAAGTAACCCCAGATATCAATATGTGTTTCAAATTTGTAGGGCCTTGAGTTCGTCGAGATGGATCTGGAAACGTCAGTTTTAGAGAATGTTGTGTGAAAGATTTAGGTGTTGTGTTGACCATAGACGAACAAAAAAAGAAAGACAGACACACACAGGCTATGTGTTTGCCATTTAAATCATTTTTCGATATGAATGGCCGACGAAACGTGTACTCTGACTTCATTACCCGGTTGATACTTTTTCACGATTTTGTACGTGTTGAATGTTTCTTTGAAAAGAATAAGTTTGTTGAAGCTGAAAATGAATTGAAGCTTTGACCCTCCACATCCTAGTACATACAAAGAAGTTGAAGAGATACGCGAAACTCTCTCACATTTTTCTCAACTAGTAAAACTGTGCTTGTCATAAACAAGGCTAAGGTAGTGTTACAAAAACTGGGAAACATTCCTTGCTTCCCAACGTCCTTTTTCATACCCTCTGTTATTCTGCTAACAAGCAGGCGTCTACATCCAACAGAAGAACTACTACGTATCCTGGTCCTACTGAAACGAATTATCAACTCAAGTAGCATATTCGTTAGTTGTTTGATTGACCCCCCAAATGAGAAGAGTACAAATTTTATCAAAAGCAACCCAAGCGGTACTCTAAACCGTGAAATATCTCGCTGATTTCGTCACTCATTCCAGTTCTGTCAATGACGTGATTCGCGGAGACCCTGATAGCTTCGTTACTAATAGAAATCCTTTCGTATCAGTGTTCCAGCGCGAAATAATCATACGCAAACTAGAAATGACACTTCCCGGAATATGGTTGGAGTAAACTGATAGAGGCATTCGGCCGAGTAATTGGAGTCAAACATTCGCTACCGAGTGATGTAATGATTTTCAACTCTACAGATCGGTTGATGGCGCTTGTGTAGGACGCTACAGATGGACTGGCGCAACGGAAATCTGTTTTTGAATCCTATAACAGCGGCGCAAAGTGTTTGCCGGGCCCGAAAAATGATTTTTAAATTAAATAAAGTGCAGAATTGAAAATTACACAATTAAAAAAATTTTACGCCAGAAAGACCAAATCGATGGTTTTGATATGTTACTGGTCACATCAGAATTGACATTGCAGAGCATGGACTGAACGAACTGTACAGTTTTTCATGTTGTCACCATCAAACAGTGTTCATTTTTTTATTTGCGTTTCTTTATAGAGGTAGTAATTCATTGAATAAATGGGAACCGGAACAGGGAATTGCAGCTGTAGCGTTTCAACAAATTAAGAGAAAGAAACAAATCATTATTTTTTTCTAAATAGAAAAAATGTTTCAGCAGAAATTATTATAAAAGATAAGTATTTTATAAATTAAAAGTAATGTTTATTTGATTATTTTATTGTCATTACACGCGTAGTTTTTAGCAACACATCAGCACAAAAAACTGAATACATTTTTGGTATTCCTCTCATAATTGTTTCTTCTATAGTGCAGGATTTTTACCCGAAAATTGTTTTTATGCCATTGCTTATTTTGGACAGATTTCAGAGAATATAATATATCAGCGACATTATTGAATTTAGGTTATCCGATAGAAGCAGAAATTTTAATATATATTTCATATATATTTTCCTGTATAATTTATGCACGTATATACACATCTTGTGACATAATATCAACTACTAACTTGAAGTAGGTGGAGTAACTTGGGTACCAACTCCTCTTCTGTGTTTCTTGATCAAATGGACAAAAACTCTCTCCGTAGAATAGGACCACTAACAAAAGCTAGTTGAAATAGTGCCAATTCCCTCGAGCAGCCTCTTCAAGCGAATAAGAAAACTGGAGTAGAGGCCAATCCTCTGGCTACAGAATGTGTCTTTTGTTTCGGAGCGAATTCTTCGAGTGAGTGTGGTAGGCTACCAAAGAAAATACAGAGCCCACACACTGGATTAGAAGTCGGCAGCTCAGAAGCCCGCCGGCTCTAACAAACCGCACTCGAAGTCGCGGGGGCGGGGAGAAAGTCCGGGAGTTGGGGGAGGTGCAGGGGGCAGCAGCGGAAAAAAGGGAGTAGGAGGCGACATCGGAAAACAACACTGGAACTGGAAGTGGTGTGGAAGGGACAGGAGAAGGAAGGGCCGGAAAGAGGACAGGGGTACGGTATGGGACAGAGACACAGATAGGGAAAGGGTGGAGGGCAGGGGGCGGTGGAGGCACAACTAGTGGATAGCGAAGACAAAGGGTGCGGGAAGGAGTGGAGACAAGAGAGGATAGAGGGCGGGCACAAGACGAGGCGGTAGACAAGGAGAGGGGACAAGGAAGAGGGAATAGGGGGTGGAAGTGTTTAGGAACAGGTAGTTGGGATATGTAGCGGACAGGAATGGAAACGAAACGAAGTGAAGGTCTAGGCGAAGAGAAAGGACCTCCTTCCTCTACACTAATTTCTCATGGCCATACAGGATAAATATAGTCTATGGCTACATACAGGATGATGAACGAGACGGCAGGTAGAGAGGGATGAGAGTGGATCGAAGGATGTGCGGAGGAGGAAGTGAAGGGCTAGGAAGAGGAGGGATGGTCCGGAGCGGCCTTGACCCACCCCGAGGACGAGGTTGGCCAACGCCCAGCCGCGGCCGAAGGAAAGTTCTTGTTAGCGGCGCGTTGCGGAATGCAGGGGGGTGGTGAGTCGGTGCCCTTCGCGGAAACTCGCCGGGGCACAATCGATGAGGAATGGCGCTTCCGAACGAGGTGGTCCCTCGGCGGAAAACTCCCTGCCCCCTGCCTCGCCGCTGGCCTCGAGGTGATAAAGAACTGCCCGCTAAATATTGTTCCCTTCGGGAGCTTCATTGGAAGCCCAGTTCCAACCGTACTTCTGGATGCTGCAGTCAACTACAATGTTTTCCTCTAGGGCTGATAGTTCCCGAGCTCATGTCTCAGAGTTTCCAGGCTGGATACGACCGTATTATCTGGATTGCTTTGGAGTGTGATTTCGCGGAACATCAGCAAGAGGTGATAAAAACTATCGGTCATCTGGAGCTTCATTTGAAACTTAAATCTAGGCTTTTTTGAGAAGTCAACTACGGTGTTCTTCACTTGGGCTGAAACTTCAAGAACACGAGCTACAGCACCACCACGTTTGGTACTGTCCTAAATTAAATTTGCTAGGTTTGTCTAGAGCGTGATTCTGCAGCAATGCAAGAAGAGATGATAAACAAATGTCGACTAAACATAGTTTCACTCTGGAACCTCCTTGGAAGCTCAGTCTGAAGCTAGCTACTGGATGCCAGAGTTAACGTTTTCTCTAGGAATTATATTTAAAAGTACATCATTACCATCTACGGTGGTGTCCTCATTAAAATTCGCTTGATTAGTTTGTCCTGATTGAGATAAAGTGGCACAGTAATGAAGGACTGTCCACTAAATACAAATTACTTCGATAGCTTCATTCAGGTGTCCAGTTGTAGACTTACTTGCGGAAGTCAACGACGTTTTTCTCCTTGGCTACTAATAAAAAAATACAGGAGAGGAATACCACAATCTTCTTGCATATACTCAAGTAGTTTTAATTTTTGAAACAAATTATTGTGAAAACTATTGTGGTAATAACCGTAATTCAGTCACAGCGATGCTACTCTCAGGAAATACGAAAATGGTATTTATTAAAACCTTGTTTGAATGGCAACAGACAAATTCTTGCTATGTTGGGGTGAGTGTACCACTCAGTAAAAATCCCAGTTTTTATGTTAATAACTTCTAAAAGTCAACATACATCATAATTCAAGTTGTTTAAGCTCAGATTGGCAAAGTACTATTGATGTTGATAATAATTGATGAAATTGGCTTACTACTTCATACTTTGGTCTGCATTGCAAATGCACTTTATTCCTTAAATTGTAAAAAAGTATATTTATAACTTAAATATCATGAACATAACCTATTTCATTAGTCATTCAGGGTGCTCCAAGATAGCAAATAAGTTATAAACCCAAATGAATTAAAAAATTCGAGAAGAAATGTATCAGAACATAGGTGGGTACTTATTAGTAATAAAGGGGATTGATGTGACTTTTTCTCCATAACGCAGAAACCTGGTGTTGTGAAGTTCTCTGAAATAACTCCTGCAAAGGAAATAGTCCAGTTGATCACTCGTCAGGCAACAATTCGAATGAACCTACATGAAAAATGCATACGTCACAAATCCGAAAGAAAAAAGATAACATTTTTATTAAAGCCATCTTTTATTCTTATAAAATTGTAAAACCATATCTGTGTTTGTGTGTGTGTGTATGAGAGAGCGAGAGAGAGAGAGAGAGAGAGAGAGAAAGAGGAGAGAGACAGAGAGAGGAAATGAAGGACGGGAGATAGAGAGAGACAGCGAGAGAGAACCTTCAACTGCATTGCTTATTACGTTGGAGGACTGGGTCTACCATGCATTCTGAATACATTTTCTGGGACGTGTTGATACACGATCTCTAAATTTATTTTACCGCCGGACCGAGGCTATAAGAACCGTGGGCGGGTAACGAGAGAACGTTCTCGAGCAGAATATATTTCACTGTGCTACAAAAAGAATGGGATAAAATATTTCATGTTGAGGGAGAAAAAAAGATTGTTTTGCGTCAAACAAATTTTGCGTAGCTATCCTTGTCAATTGGACAAATTCCTCACTGCGAAAATTAATCTAGGGATTAATATGCGACATTAACAGTAACTCTCTCTCTCACGCTTTTTAGGCCAGGGTTTACATTTTCACAACACTTTTTGTGATACAATCTGTATATTCACAACGTTTCTGCAACTTTTTCCGTTTTTAATGTTCCGAGGCAGTTCCATTTGCAGCATATATTGCGAAACGTGTATCATATCTCCAAATCCTCTATATCTACATGCACAAATAACGGAAATCCAGCGGCGGAGGACGGCGGTAGTCGAGTGTTCCGTTTGTTCTGTAGCGACTCGTAAAGAACAGCCTTCGCAATTGAATTTGATACGTATTCGCTTCGCTATCCTAGAAATCATTATGCCCGTCTCCGTTGGAACAGCGCTGCCGTTTATATTAGTTTCACCAGAAACCTATAAAGCTCCTTTATTTGCATTCATTGCGTGGAGCCCTAGTGCTTGGGCATCGCACTGCGGCCTCGCGCTCGCGATCGACCATGGCCTGCGCCGGGATACAGGGTGCTCCAATAACTCCAGGAAGCAATCCGCCAGCAATATCATTCATTCCGGAGACTACCGGCAATGTAATTGCGAGTATCGCTAGTAGACATAATGTGATAAAAAATGCGTTTATTAATTGCGTTGGAGGTATGATATGCTGGCCCGGGGGATAATGTTCTGTACTTGACACCCGTTCTTAGTATGTATTTGCGGGAATATCTCAAGCTTGTTTCGATAATAACTGATGTAGAATGACTTCTTGAGCTCTTTCTTTCTTTAATAATAAAACACAAATTTTTGTGTACATTTAATAAAAATAATAGAAATGTTTAATCTGAAAATAAAAGAATTACACGTACATATTAATAAAATAAATAAAAACTTAATATTAAATGTACACGCCTGAAAAACCAACATTCGAAACGTCGTGTATGCTAAGTAAAGACTTGTTTTGACTATTAACATGTTAATTGTCATATTGAAGAAAGGATATTTGTGTTTGATTATTAATATTATTATATCGACAATCGGAATCTCATCACACAGTTCATTCTTTTTCTTTCTTTCTTTCTTTTTTCTTCTTCTTCCCCTACCTTCTTTCACACCCACCAATCTCTTCCGCATTATTATCTTCTTCCACATGCCTCCTCCATTCCTTCCTCCTACTTCCCGTTTTATGGTTTGTCGTCCTAATAAATTCCTTCTTCCTCAATTCACTTTCATTAATTTCTTTGACTACGGATTTCACTGTCATAGTGCTAAACAAATTGCTGATAAATTCCGTCTTTCATAAGTTGCACGTGCGATGGACTCTGTTTTAAACTTAATTCCCCTCTTCACTCTTATCTGCGAATACCTTCACGTCTAACTAGATGGATACGAGTGAAAATACTAACTTGGTGTGGGATAAGGGAAAATAATAAATTATGATTTTGTATTTGAGGAATATAGTGAATGGAGATAAATTGAAACACTTGGTAGAAAACTGCTACACTCCAGTTCGTCTTGTCGTCCATGTTCAGTGATTTGCATTTTAATTTTTGAAGCTAGAGATTAAAAATACAAGCATTGTAGAGAGACAATATTTGCAAAAATACATCCGTTTATGTGAACTACCGACCAGTATAGATTTATATCTTTTTGACTAATATGAATCAGATGTTTTAGAATTTTTTCATTGTTCTAGTAAGAGTCTATTTCAGTTTGTTACATGTGAAATGAGTAAAATTTAATAATGTCTCTCGTGCTCATTTTAACAATTTGTATGAAGTTGTCCAGGCATTCATCATTTTTTTTCATAAGGAATTTCAGAAGTGTAACTCATGACAGCCGGAATGAAGGTAGTCGAACTTCTTAAACAACTCCTTGAAGTCATGCAAGTTAAGCACCTCGGGACAGCGCCGGTCTCTGGATAAGTGACAGTCTTTGAATCCCGGATACTAACGACTCTGGCCCCTTGGACTACTTGACGTATGACTGACAATGTTCAAAGAGAATTGTTCATATTCAGTGCCAAAAAGGCATGGAACGTTTTCCTCAAGTAACATAATTTTTTTTAAGGTAAATAATCTGGATTCCAGGTAGTCACAGATTCGCAACTGTCTTATCGTTGTCGTGATTTCGAAATTTCATTAAGGCAAAGGAAAATGTAAGCTTCTGTTTTGAATATGTTTTTAAAACGTCTTATTATCTCAGTTTTCCTATAAATAAATGAGTGCTACTAAAATCACCAGTAATGTAATTAATTTAATATTTATGATAATTTTTCTCCTATATGTGAGAAAATTCAATACTGATATCGTATACTTAAATAATACTGAAATAACAATTGTTAACAATTTACAATGTTGTGCAAACAATGATGGGTTGAGATTTACAAATTGGCTTTGTGAGTTTTTCACGTTCTTATACCATTTGAACGAGTCGACGTAATTTGATAATAAAAAATCACAGGATTTATTTTCACCATGGCTTGAACATGTACGATAGGTTTACGTACAAATAGATACTTAAAAATCAACAAGATATTACAAGTTGCAAGTAACCATTTGTAAGTTACTAATGAGTACAAGTGGTAATGAAAATAAGTTTCTTGTAACATGAAGAAATTACTAAAATATCAATATCTTATTTCAACAGTTCATTGTTATGTGGCCAATTCGATCAACAGATACAGAACGCCTTTTGTATATGTATATCAACAAATGTCCGTATCAAAAATAACCTTCTTTTAGTGGAGTCTTTTTTGCTTCTCTTGTCAAGGATAATCTTGTAAATTCATTAGTGATCAAATTGTAAGGGAATGTACGCACCACTGAAACATCCATCACCAACCAAGTAATTCTGCTTTCATTGCATTTTTCGTTGCCTTCTTTCTTTGGGAGGGCAGGTTCTTTTGAAATGTATGACTGTCCCATCCACACTTCGTGTATTCGTATTGAACGCCTTCATTTTAGGCTAGTAAAAAGTAAAATTGTTTAGAGATAGATAAACGTTTTGTAAATAAATCAGTTGAATACATGAATAATAGAATTTTGAAAAAAACATTAGCTTGACTGAACCAAATGTGAGCATGCATTCGTGGATATGTCTTTTAAAGCTGTCTTTTTTTTTGCGTGTGTGCCTAGATGGAAGGAAAATTTCATTAATACATTACCGGCGATGACAGCACGAGAAAATTCGCGCCACTGGAGGACCCACCCCCAAACAGGTCTGCCTCTCGCAGCATTTCCCGCCGCTCGTTTCGTTTGCGACGTCCGCGTCCTTTCGCACTGCGACGCTGCATCCTTGCTCCCCGCTCCCCGCCCCCGCCCCCGCTCCTGCTCCCGCTCCCTTCTCCCGCCCTGCGAGTCCGCGCGCCGCGATATCAGATCTTCCCAGCCGGCGGGGAAGGGGCGGGGGTGGCGGAGCCGGCTGGGCCGTCGGAAAGAGGGTGGAGAAGGGGAGGGGGAAACTCGGCCGACGCGCGCGTCCTTTCGTTTAAGTGACGAAAGTGGAAATTTCGTTAGCGTCCGGCTGAGAGCTAACGTCCGACTGGGCGGCCGGCGGTCGGCGGTCGGCTGTCGCCGCAGGCCAGGCGGTGGGGGTGGGTGGGCGGGTCTTCGGAAGGGACGTGATATTTTTGGCACGGTTTTGCCGAGCCGCAGGGCCGCACCCCGCCGCGCCGGCTGGCGTGGCTTAGGGGTTGCTGCCAGGCCTGGGGCTGCCCCCGTCGCGGGACATATTGAGGGAGTTATTTGATTTCTGGGCGCCTGCAAATCCGCGCGGACGACCCGCTGGCGTCGAATCGTACGTTTCCCTAGTGCGTGGGTGTAATAAAAACAGAAAGTGGGGTGAGGTATAGGAACGTTCCGTTTAATTGCGCAGTGCAATAATTTAATTATTTACTTTATAAAGCGAGATTATAATTTATACTTGGTTCAGAAAATCCTCGTTAACGGGTTGTAGTGACTTAGAAGTAAACGAACAAACGACGTGGGGATTATTAGGTACAGAAAAGTATCAACGAAATGTAAACTACTCGTAAATAGTGATGCGCAGCAATAAAATAGTAGTAATAAGTAATAATAAATCCGTGGTATAATAGTTAAAAGTTTTGTAATCTATTGAAAATTGCCGTTCGTCCCCTCCACTACATTTCACTGCACCATTTTTTAATTTTCGCATTGCTCTACGCTGTCCAACACTTCACCGTTCTCTTCATATTTTAATTGGAGTTTATACTAACTTATTTCATAAACTATGAACACTTATAAGGCTTTGAATGTTGCTACTGGTAAACTGTTTCAATCTCTAAATTTTCTATTACTGAATAAATCTGTTTTTTGTTTTCTTATTCGTATTTTATGTACCAAAAATATTTGTTTTCTTTTTCAAAAACACTCAAAACTGTGTACGCTTATTGGAGAGACTAGATACATGACAGAGATTAGAGACAAAGAAAACAGAACCGATGCTATAAGTTCCTAAAAGTCAATCTGGCACAAATTTCTCGTATACAATGTTCCCAACGACTACACGAATATATAACGCAAATAAAACAGATAATATCGACCTTGGAATTGGTGGACACCTCGTGGAAGAGGCGCAGAAATTTGTAGTAATGCAGTGAAAATTGGGAGATGAGATATAAATACCACCAGAAGTATCCTAGAGAGAGGCGAGAGCGCAATATCTACTCCAGAGTTCTACAGAGAAATGGTGTTCTTTTAAACATAGAAAGGTGTGTGACAAAGTAATTTTTATAGGATAATACATAATTGATTTCGCTCGACATTTTCCCCAATTTCTCATGTTAACCTTTTTTCTTTACTACGTTCATTGCAAATTATACTAACTCAAGTATAAACCACTTAGGGAAAATATAATTTTGATTGGTTATGTTATTCGCCGTGAACTTTTGAGATTTTCCCGTCGTAATCTTTAAACCAGCTGGTATATTCTTATGACTAAGAACGAACGATTATACGAAGTTAAATTAAAGGTTATACAAACTTTAAGCCAAAATCTAAAAAATGAAGCGAAATGGCATTCGAGAGCTAAATCAACCGCCGCGGGAATGTCTTAGAAATATCCGGACTTTTGTTTCATATCTCAATCTAGAGTGTTTAACTTGAAAAAATATCTATAATCGTTCGAAATTAGAAAAAAACGACGAAAACAAGCGGAAATAAATTGAAGGCTAGCTCATCAGAGGAGCCAGCTTTGATTGATTGATTTTTTCGTGTTTTCGGGCGCGTCAACTGCTTCGGTCATTAGTCCCGTTCGCGTAGTGCATGTTTTTTTCTCGAGAGATGGCGGTGATTTCTCGCTGGATGGCGAGATCCGGCACCGACCTACCGTCAGCTAGAGGGGTTTCCCCTTAACCCGGACTCTTTCGCCAGCGGGGCACCGCACCAGCCGGGACAAGCTCTAAACTCCCGACCGGTCTCCCGGAATATGTGGTAGTGTAGGGCATGTTAGTGTGAGTGTGTAAGGGGAGAGGATAGGATAAGGAAGGGGAAGGACAGATCGCGCGCGGCCCGTGACCCGTTTGGTAGGGTACTACTCCGGCATTCGTCTGGTGTTGATCGGAGAAACCACCGAAAACTCCCGATCAGAGCAGCCAACCGCTAGAATTTTGAGACAGCGACTGAATTCGACCTAGCGGAAAAGCTAGTGTTTAAAATCCTGCTGCCGTCAGGACTCGAACCTAGGACCTCCCGGTCAGAGGCGCTGCAGTGGCATCAGTTGATGCACTGAGCTACCCCTCCCGGTAGGAGCCAACAGCGATAGCGGCCCCAGCAAGATAGAGCGCGCAAACGCTGGTGTTTACTGCGACCGGTTGTAAGGTAAAGGATGTGCGACCAGGGCGCCACGGAGCACTTAAAACAGCGGCACGGGGTGTCATGGCCTATCACTGCGGCGAGGACGCTGGGCGGCCGTGGCACATCTGGGGCGGACCGCGCAAATGGTATGCAGGCGAGCGGCCGGGGGTGAGGCGGGGGGAGGGGGTTGCGTGCGCAGGGAGACGGACGGGAGGACTTGCGTGAGGGGAAGGCGGAAAAGAAGAGGAGACGCGAGGACCGGGACGGTGGGAACGGCCAAGAGTTGTCGGAAGCGCCAGAGCTGCGCTGGCTCTGAGGGATAGATGGCGGTGGCGGGGCGGAAGGGGGGTTACAGGGTGGAGTGACGAACGAGAAGGAAGCGAGGGGCAGTGGGGAGCAGGAATAGACAGGGGAATGTCGAGAAGAGGAGCCGCGGAGTTACGCGGGAGCAAAATGAGAGATGACGGAACGTGAGATGGCGAGAGTGCGAGAGCGGCAAATGTATGAAATGGTGAGAAAGTGTCAAGGTGGAAGTGCGAAATATCGGGACGCAGTACAGCGTTGTGGAATGGCAGGTACGCGAGACCTGAAATGGCGGGGAGGCGGTATGACTGCAAACGGAGTGGTTGGGTGGCGGGACGTTTGAAAAGTGGGAGCGTGGGCTTCTTCGGCCGGAGTCTGAATGTTCTTGGCCGTTGGGGAGACGCCGCGTCCAAGGCACAGGTGGCGACGTTTTGACCGCCATTCTGAGACCTTCCTCAGGGCGTAATGCATGACCTCAAGGCCTCCAGGTAATGCCTCGAGGCATTATGCCCTGAGGAAGGTCGCAAAATGGCGGCCGAAACGTCGGCACCTGTGTCTTGGACGCGGCGTCTGCCGGACAGCCAAGAACATTCACGTTTCAATAGATAGCATATTGCAAGGTGTATCAGTAATGAATAGCGGGTAAAGAGCTGTATATGATGTAGGTGAATTCGAGTGCAAGGAACGGTCGAAGAGTCGTCCAAGAATTTGGGAGATATGAGTGTGAAGGCGAGTGGCAAGTAGTTGAGGTTGTTGGGGCTGGAGTACGCGCCACAGACAAACTGCGTGTCTGCGGAATGGCACGGAAGCCGGCGACGGAGCGGGAAGAGGGCGAAATGATCAGCGGAGCCAGCGGATGAAACGCGCCGTGCAAGTGGCGCGGAACAGCGGGAGTGCAACATGAGATTTGGAGGGTAGAGATAGGCAGGGCACTCCTAGTGGGTATCAAGGGAGGGGCTGGGTGGGGAAGTTAGAGGCGGTGCAGCCACGGAAACCACAGAAAGATTCTGCGCAGGCGATACATGGTGTGAACGAGACAATGTGGAATAGTTAGGAGGAGCTCTGTGAAGACGAGGGTGGAGATGATGGCAAGGGCCTTGGAAATAGCGGGGACAGCGGAAGTATCAAGGAAGAGCAGAGTGTAGCGGGAAGTGGCGCGAAGCCTGTCTGTGAGGGGTAAGAACAACTCTGTAGTAGTGAACTGAATAGCTGTACCGTCAGGGAGCTTGGAAATGGCGAAAACAGTGGAGGTGAACCATGTGAACCGGGAATAACGAGAAATGTGGACGACGCGTGTGAAAAAGAGGGAGGGAGAGATATTCGGGGATGAAGTGAAAGGATGAGCTGGCGGCGGGAGCGAGAGCAGGATATGAGGAGGCCGAGCAGGATTGCGGCGAGCGGATGAGGCACGGAGTTGGTAGGCGCAGCTGAGCGGCAGCGGGGGTGAGCTGAGCGCGCGCCCTGGCAGGGGCGTCGGAGGTGAAGTGGGTCGCGGTGAGCGGCGGCGGGGGCGGGGTTGGCCGGAGGGGGGCGGGGCCGGGGCGGACACTTGGTGTGGCGACGCGCGGCCCTACTAATCGATGGCCGGCCGAGTGCTAACACGCCGCCGTGCGCATGTTGATATATGAGATAACGACGGCTTAGCGCTCGCGCCACGCGGTGTGAAGGGCTCTGCGCCAGGCGGGACGTGAGGAGGGGGTGAGGAGGGGGTGAGGAGGGGGTGAGGAGGGGGTGAGGAGGGGGTGAGGAGGGGTGAGGAGCGGGTGAGGAGGAGGGTGAGGAGGGGTGAGGAGAGGTGAGGAGCGGGTGAGGAGCGGTGAGAGGGGATGAGGAGGGGGTGAGGAGGGGTGAGGAGGGGTGAGGAGGGGTGAGGAGGGGTGAGGAGGGGTGAGGAGGGGTGAGGACGAGTGAGGACGAGTGAGGAGGGGGTGAGGAGGGGGTGAGGAGGGGAGGGGAAAGGGGCGAGGACGAGGGAGCTGGATGACGCGATGCGACGCGAGAACATGTCGCCCCCGAAAAAGGCCCGTTTGGCCTGGCTGCCTCTCTGGGGACGCGGGGTTTTAGCTGGTAGGGCGGTCGGGGTTGGGGAGTTTTGAAAGGAATTGCTACAACACAAGTTAAGATTTGCGAACACCATGATTCACAGTAGATTCATATCGATAATAACTATGGGAAGTCTCAAGTTTAGTTTGGATTTTAACGGCTTTTCAGGCTCTTCCAGCAAAGAAACATCCCCTCGCTTTTATGACATTAAACCGATTTGAATCATCACTTACACACTTCCTTTCAACAAGAAATTTAGGTATGAGTACTGTTATGAGGCATTCACCGTACGTATATATATATACAATGCACACCGCTGTATATCACGGATTAGGAGAATATATCAGTATAATTATGTGCTCACACATCGAATATTAACAACAAAAAATGTTTGCATCCGAAGAATTAAGAATTCAAGAGGGCGTGGTGACGCAGTAATTTAATTCGTATCGTCGATGTTCCGCCTCATAACAGTACACACAGCTATACTTCTTGTTGAAAAAAGTATCAAGGTTGCCCGTTCGAATCTGGTAAATGCATGAGTGCTTTTACCACGTGAATACAGAGTATTTGTCTTCTTAAACCACAAGATATTCCCTCCGAACATCATTAAGTTCATAATAATTCATCTAATATGATAATTTGTCCCGAACCTTCGTCTCTACCGTGCTCGATAGAGGGGAAGTCGAAGGCAAACCAATGCAATCACCAATGTGATCACTTGACCGGGAGAGGGGACGGGTCGTTACAAATTCTCCCGCTTTCCTGCGCACTTGGACTGTGAAATGATGACGACCCTCATCACACACAATGGATGGGACTGGTTTGCATTCTGGAATACGGTAATTGTTCTTTACTTTCTCGCCGTACTACAAGCGTCGTGAAAGTTTTGAAATCGTCCGACTCTCTGAATTTTTGAAAATTGCAAAAGTTAAAAAAATTGCGATGAAGCATGTTGTTGTTGTTGTTGTTGTTGTTGTTGTTGTTGCTAGTTTTTATTTTGTAGGTCGTCTCAATACATAATCATCCTTCATAGAGGGAGGTCATTTATGGCGTATTAAATGACACGACGTATTATTACACGTCGTGTGGAAGGTTAATGGTTCGGTAATTTGCTAGAGAAAAAAATCAAATGTAGATAAATTTTCATTTGTAAATTTAACGGTTCAACGTTGCAGCAAATTATCTGTAACAATTCCAGTGACTTTCCCAGTACTTATCAAAAATATTAAAAGTAAATAAATAAATTGTAATTATTTGTTTTTAAATTATTTTCTCACTAGATTCAGCAATTTTATAATAATAATAATAATAATAATAATAATAATAATAATAATAAATATTATTATTATTATTTTATTACCACAGCATTAGCAGAAAGGACTCAGAACTTGAATTTTGTAAAATGTAATTCAGTAGGCCTGTACAACACATTTATTGTGGATTGTGTTTTGCGTTTTATGGTGAATATAATTGAAGGTCTCAGTAGAATTAGAGGATTTCCCGCGTTTCTGTGAAACTGATTTATAAGCATTAAATATAACTTCAAATATTAGTGTAATATGTTATTTAAATCCAGTACGGATTTATATGCAAGTGGTTTTTAATAATTTATTTATTGAACGTTTGTAAATTACACAGTTCGGTAACATAATAGTCTTTCATTTTTTGTGATTGCTTACGTTATAACTTATACAAAATTTAACTTAACACTTACGTAAATTAGTAGTTCTCTTGGACACTACAAGTGCCCCTACTATTCGCAAGTGTACTGTGTTAGAAAAGTTTAAAACTGTACTGAGTTATTTTACGAAAGTTCTAGTAAAACCCTCTATATCTGAGAACTAGGTCAATGTGTGATAGCCCGTTTCTCTACTGAGCCTTTCGATTGAAGGCTATCACCAGATATATTTATTTTATTTATTTTAAGTGAAAAAGTTAAAAACTGTGTGTGACGTACTTTGAGGAGAAGTTCAATCGATGCGCACGTTTTCTTGGAACTTTGGAATTCTAACTCCTTTTCTTATAATTAATTGAATTGGATTATAAATTGTGGTAGCAATGAGCGGTTTTAGCAAAGTTGATAATAAGAAAATATTGCCTCCCGTAAAGTAAAAAAAAATTTTTACAAAACAAATAAGCTATATTTAATATTCACAGTAACGAATAAGTTACGTATTTTAGCGCTTATCCCTTATCGTTATTCTGTGCCTGGCGAGCAAAGTGTTCCAACGTCGACTGTTTCATTCCGCTTATCGCTTCAGTGCTGCAAAGTGCCAACATAGCAAAAGTCATTCTTTCAAATTCGTATTTCTTCTGTCTTTATGCCAATGACAACTAACCGCTGCCCCGATACGAGGCACCTCGTCGCAAATGCAAATGTTAATGCGATGCGTTTATTAAACAATCTGCAAATAGGTGATCAAAGTGCAAATGCATTTCATTCCCTCAACAGCCCAAGCGGCTTCAGTACAATCAGTTGATAGAATGTACCCTGCAGAGAAACTAGTAAAGACCTCGTCTTCTCACAGTTACCGCTTCAACATTCCCTAAATCAACTTCAGATGTGAGATTTTCAGCCAATATAGCCAAACTCGCCCCTCCCATTGCAACAACTCCAGGTAATAACACTCAACTTTCAACTATCAGCGCAGGTATCACCGTAATCATCTCTTCGTCTTGAAGGATGTCCTAACAGAAGACCCCTCTCATATGCAAGGAGAACTATTAATTGAATAACTATATTCCATCCTAACATCCCACTGAGCTCAAGAAATCATGCACAAATAATGATATTTCTACTGAAGAATCTTAATGATCTTAGCTCTTTAAAGACCCCATAAATAGCCAAAAATAAATAATAAATTAATAAATATATAAGTAAATTCATTCGACCAACAGCGATGAGAGACAAGATTGACCTATTTCGCATCACTTCCGCCATTATTTACCTTACTATACACTTAATCTCGGACGTTTTTATTGTCTTTCTGTGTAGAATGATATTAGAATATTAATTTATTTATTGCATGGCTTGCGGTCGGAGGACGCAGTGGACGTAGATCAGCAGCAAGATCAATCTCGACACGAAGGGCTTCTCCAGCCGGGGGGGGGAAGTCAAAATCTGATGATATTTATATGCATATGAATGATCAAGGAAGATCATGTAAATGAGCATATAGATTAGAGTAATTGATGTTATGGGAGTCTAAGAACCGAGAACAACGTGCTACAAACGCACTTTGTCCACCCCAAGTGCTTACTGAACACTGGTATGCCTCCACTCTATAACACATGCCTCCACTCTATAACATTAATTTTGAGCATATGCGATTTTTAACGAGCTGCGACATTTTTATGCAGTGTGTTTCCTTAGTGCTTTTACCTTCCTTCTGAATAGCGTGTGGACATTTCATCTATGTCTGGTTTGTTTCTGCTAATTTTTCATTTTGAAAAAAATATGTGCATTTCGACATTGAATTGTCTGAAAAAATGCCATTTTTTATCTTATGAAGTCTTCAAAATCAGTGGGAAATGCAATATTTATTTTTATTTTAATGTGAGAGGCTATCACATCAATTAATCCAACATGACAATGCCATGAATCTCTACTAGAGACAAAATGTATTTTTTTTAATTATAAAGCTGCAAACATTCTAGGAAAATATTAATTTTAAGAATATTTCAAGTCAGGTTTTCTTAAGTTCTCGTGAACTTGATAATTTTCGCTTTATAATACTTATTCTTCTTGAATATGAAATATTTTAAAACGGTCTTCCCTACGATACGTAACATGTTTTTCAAATTAATACGTAGTCTGTATCAGTCCATTGCTCCATTTTACTGCTATTGGAACATTCGTGTTGTTGCCACTTTTATCTTCCATAATCGATTCTTTCGCTTATATTGAATATCTGTAATTTTTCCTTTATGCCTTCCTTTCTGATTTCATCTTTCCGTGTCGCCATTTGCGGTGTTCGTGGGAATCTCATTTCTATTGACTGTCGGAGAATGTTATCATTTGATTCATCGCCCAGCTCTCCCTGTTGTATATGATTGTATAGTCTCGACCTCGCCAGCTCTATTTCTGCTTCTGACAAAGTTTTATTTCTCAGTCTTTCTAAATGTCTGTGGTTGGCAGAAAAAGATAGTCTCTTGGCTTCGACTTTAAAGAAAAATTATTTAACTTGTATATATTTTCAAAGGTGAGATAAATGATTGTTATGAATGAATATCACAAATATGTCATCTACAATTATTTGACTCTGTATATTCCACTTTATTCCTTGTTCCAGGAAACTACATGACAATCTACCCAGCAGTGTACTTTCGTGGTATATTTTACTTTATTGCTTTATGCTTTTCCTGCTCTAGAGATATCTTCTTCACACATAGCATTTTTTCCTGGAAAGCGAGCTATTTTGATTTCCGATATTTATTGAAAACTGACAGCGATTTCAGGTGAAATTCTTTTTGAAAGAAACAAATTTGCTGTTTTGAAAAAAAATGATGTATCAAATATTATAGAACAGGCTTTTATCATGGCATTCTTCAAAGATTTAAGATCTTTTAAAGAACTATATTTCCACCGTGCTTTTTTACTCAATTTTTTCATCAATTGATGACGTAATTTTAAGAATATTGAGTTAAGATACTCAAATTAAAATTTAATATTTTTATTGTAAAAACATCAAATTCACACAACTATACGCAAATAATACAAATTAACAATAATCCAATTACAAAACATTTTACGAAAAGTAAAAAATCAAGCTTTGTAAAATGCATTATTTTGATTTTTGTCGACATATAGTACAAAACATAATGATTTACACAAAATGTTATTATTTTGAGGTAGTCTCCTTACAAGTCAGAACAAATATAAAATTAGTTCTATTATATGTGACATGTTCTCAAAACAAAAACAGGTGATTAATATCAATTATAATTCTTTAGCAACTCCTGATAAAATTTACACACAACTTTGGTGTGTTTCGTGATATGTATACCAGGATAATTGAATTGCGAGAAGTAAGAAAAAAAGAATTAATGTTCTGATGTATCACCTGCGAGGGCTCGCTGAAGAGGTTAAAGTGCATCTTCAATCACTTTTCTCATAATATCCACGAGAGGCGGAGAACGTTGGAGAAAATTCGTGGTCAACTTCAACGAAGCTATGAGAAAATCCAAAGGTCAATCCAGAACGGTGTGGGATCGGCTAAACATTCTTACGTATCCGTGTCATTCTTCTCTTCCGCCCTGGAGACCCACGCTCTTTGCTGTCACCGGTTTTATTTTTCAGCTGCTGTATTGTTTGCCAAAACGTTTTTTATCAATTTTTTTATTGTATTTTATTTTAATTTGTTGCGTCTTACAAATTGACGCAGCGCGTCTTGAAGCCCCTTAAGGGCGTTGAGCGCTTTCCGCAGGGGAGTAATCCTCTATTAACTTGCGCGGGAGTAATCCTCCATTACCTTTAAGTCATGTCACGTCACGTCGCAGTCAGTTGTCAAGAGGACCGCGAGGTAGCATCTCCGCGTACGCGCCTCCTGCGTCACTACCCAGCGGCCAGAATTGGGAAGGAATAAGGATAGGGATGGGGTTTAAGACACCTCACAGGGGTTGGTCTAGCCCTTGTGAAGCAGCCAAACTCGTTTTTTTGGAACATTTCACATGAGATTCGACGGGAATCGAACACGAACCTCAGTGGTGAAAGGCTAGCGACTTCGGTATGTGCTACGAGGGCATTTATTAATAACAATTTGTAAACGACATGTAATGTAACTGAGCTGCATTGACTCGGGCCCTACTTGTTCTTCCCGAAAAATGCTCTTCTTAAAACCTTTGTTATATCAATAAAAAATATTGCATCTCCCATATTTTACATTATAGATGATCACAAAAAAGCATCTTAAGTGAGCAGTAACAAATGATCTGCTTTGTTCGGTAGGTTTGTAAATGTGCCTTTGGAAAGAGCACGCAATTTCCTGTGTACACAGATGGATCAACATTCATTGTTCCCGTAGTGATATCAGTTTTGTGACTTTTTCGAGGGGCAGTGCTCCGAGTATCAAGAAGATCTTGTGTTCGTGCCACGCGCAAGCATGTAGTCACCCTACTGACACAGATACGGAAGTGTCCCCTTCTGTTATCCCATTATTATCACAACTGTCTTTTGTCATGTGTTTCTAACTTGTGTGTAAATCAATGTCGAATTTTTTTAATGAATGCGTACTTGCATTCTGGAACATAGCAAAAGAATGCAAACACAAGTCATTGGATTGAAATTTCAGATTTGACATTTGAACTTTGCTTGTCAGTCATGAAGTTTCAAAATTTGTGTTCCTTTTACTATATATGACTAGGAATATGAAGCAATAATTCCAATAAAAGTTTTTAGAATCGTATAAATATATCCAAAATGTTCTCACGACTTTATCTAACCTAATTTATTTAATTAGACGTGTTCAATTATTCACGTAATGAATGTGTTTATGACAATAAATTAACAACACAAATATGAATAACTCCCAAAGCGGTTCGAAAATGACATTCTGAGTATTTTAGGACAATATCATAATGTATTGATTTATCCTTCCTTACTCATTCATTTACATGATCGAGCACCTCACATTATGTACTATATGAGAAAGTAATGGATACGCGTGTAAGGTACGTCTGACCTAATTGTACCGTTTCGGTCCGGTACGCTTTTCTTCCTCAGGGCACATTTTCTGTATGGAGTCATGAATTCATTACACGTATTAAAAACGAGACGCGAAATAAATAACATAAAACGCTTGACCTTCTCCAGTCACCTCGAAAATCCATAAGGCATTCTTATTGATCTATTTGGACGCAGTTCTGTTACCTCTACCGAAGCAGAACGACGTCTGTTATAATGAAAATGACTTGACGTTTCGTTCCAGGCCAATACGATACCGCCGAGTTCCCAATTGCTTTCAGTATTTTATTCATTTACTTTATGACTACCTGCCGTATTTGTAAAAGTTTCTTCCGCGTTTTTGAAAGCCAGTTAATGGGCCTGGTTTGTAGAGATACTAAGGTTCAATCTCGTTTTCTTCGTCGTGTTGTAGATTGTAAAGAAAATAATTTCTTCCGTGTGATTTAGTAATTATATTATTAATCGACATCTTTTAAACATCGGAGTCTGTCTTTCTGAGTTGAATAAGCAGGAATGATCAGGGTTTGTAGGTTTTTTTCATTCCTTTGTTCTTTTTTACATGAAAACGCACTGTATTTATTCCACCATTCCTGAACACTTAGTACTTAATGAATGGGGATGCAGACGTTTTTCCGGACTCATGGTGATCTGGCATCAAGCGCATTTCTGCCAACAATCTCGCATTTCCTGAAAATCGGTGGACATGGCAGCCGTCTGCGCTAAGTAGATTAGTAGTATCTATACCACTGAATCATTGCACACAGATACAAAGAAGAAAACAAACATTTATAATAAATTAATTTTCATTTATCTGCAAATGCTCGTGTAAGTATATTTAGTTAGATGATGCACTCATATGTATGTTTGAAAACGTTTCATTGTAGAAAATGAGCTTTTCTGGCTTCATTGCAACCCTTCTTTCCTGAGACAAGGTACCAGCTCCGTTACTATCATAATCAAGGTACCGTGCAATATCTGACATCTCTATTCTTTACATTGTAACGCAGAGTGTAAATAAAATATTGATTTTTAAGGAACTATATCCAGAGTTTTTTTCTCTCAATAGTTTATCGTCAATCATCAATATTAGATAATTGGTTCCATAAGTTACGAGAGCGGGAAGAAACTCATATGGAAATGAAATTGGCTCCAGCAGCAGAGCAACACCTGGGATGATCCTATTCGTGGGAACTCGGTCCCTGAAACAACTGGCCGTAATAACCTGAGCTTTGATGAGGAAGGACGGATGTAGATGCTTGGAGCGGACCGCTGCCCGCGAAGTTGGCCGACGTACATTATCCGTATGAATGGTGCATGGAACATGTGTATGTTGATGGGTACATTGTTTGTATTCACATGCACTATGTTGAAGTTGTGGGATTGTTAATGTTATTTCAACATCGTAGGAATACATGTTTGAAAGTGGAATCTGAAACAGTGTACAACGGTGGTTGATGATGTGTTTATAGTGACGTTATTAGTGATCGTATAAATTGAAGGGGATTGCGTTGGATGGATTAAACATTTACTTTAATATCTCCGTACCAACTTGGGGTTCATTGGGGGAATCTGTCAGTATGCCTCCCCCTCATTGCCCTTCCTATATTAACGAAGTCCATAATGAATATCATATACTTGCTCTCTTCGTTCAGTGGGTTAAAACCTACGGGTTCTGGAAGAAAGAATATCAATCCAATATCGGTTTCTTTTTATTTTTGGTCCAATGCATTGTTCGGAGCACAAGCAAAACATGAACCTTAAAATACAAGTGTGATTGAAATATTACCCACATCTGTTTGATGTCAACAGTAAAAGGAAGACCAAAAACTTAATTTGAATTCATAACTTCACATCTCTTTCCGAAATGTAGCTGCTTTTTGCTAATGCGCTTATTTCCGAACATGATAGAAATCTTCTCACGTTCTATGGCGCATGTGTCTCTTGCATCCCAGCCCGTGCATTCGCGCAGCACAGCCGCGGCGCTCGTGTGGAGAGGCCGGCTGGCGCGAGGCGAACGGCTAGCCAAGCACAGTGGGTCAAAAAGGCCTTTTTTGTCCAAATGACCAAAAGAATTTTATTTGAACATTGTATAAGAAACCGTTGAATTTTACTCTAAACCTCTGAAAGTAAATCAAACATGGGAATATGAATGAAACATGGCAAAATACTTAATTGAGTAAGAACACAAGAAAGTCCTAAATTTATCTAAACCGCGTCAAGGTCCTGTCACTGAGATGATTGCCAGTTTCCAGAATACGCCCGATTGCTGCCTTCTTCTGCTCCCACATCGCGATTGCTATGTTCAAGAAGATTCTTTTCGTGCACCCCATTGAAATAGATAAAAGCGCCCATAGGAAGAAAAAAATTAAATCCAAATCAATTAAAACGAATGTGCATGTTTGTGTTTTTATAAGTATTTTTATGAAACTCGATGCACTTTCTGATTTTTTCATTATATATAAAACACACTAAACTAACAATATATTCAAAAGGGGCAATCTTCTTGAAATGTGAAAGTGAAATTAAACGATTTTTGTGCCTCGGAAAATCAAAGGGTGATTTTACGAAAAAAAAATCTCGTCAAAAAACTACATTTCGAGCTTCAATATAGCTGCGTCCTTTAAAAATATCGACACATTAAAAATATTTAAAAATGATCGAAAAGTCAGTTTTTAAACACCATATTTTAAAGGAAACGAAACTACCCATCAAAATTGTGTTGTGCTTTATTTTGGTATAATTACGAGTAATAGCTCTCGCGTATTAGTGATAAATGGTACAGGTAATAGTTATTAGATGTATATTTCCTAATTTTAGAAGGTTGAACATTAAAATCTCTTTGCATAAGACCCTTCCATACGCATTTATGTTTAAGTATCAGTCAAATGAAATTGATAATCATGAAAATAATAAAATATGTGTGTGAAGCCAACAGTAACAAGCAAATTGTTTGCCAAAAATCGCTCATTTAGATCTTGTATTAAATATTTGTGAGCCATAAAAACAGGTTAAGTGTCAATTAACAAATTACATCGTTGGTGCACAAGAAATGTGACTCATCAGTTTTTACTTCTTTTTCGGAACGTCTTTAATGGGAGTGGAGCCATTTATTTTGGAGCCAAACGAGAATTTTTTTTCTCACACTGTTGCCTAGTATCTCAGTCTTAATCAGATGATTCGTACGAGAAATATACTTTTCCCGGAGCATATTTCTTCTCTTCACTAACACATGATTGTTGAGTGTGCAGCTTTCAGCCCATTGTAGCCCACTGCGCGGGCGGCGGCGACGCGGCCGGTGAAACGAGGTAAAATATCGACCTGCACCACCGGGCTCACGTGCGCCGCGGGGGACAAAGGAGGGGGAGGAGGGGAGGGGGTGAAAGTGGCGTAGGCGGAGGGGGGGGGTCGCCAGGAGAGCGCACGGGGGCGTCGGACCATTAGCAAGGCGGGCAGCGGGGCTCTGGGGCGCCGACGCCATGGTGTAAATACATAGAGGAGGTGTTGCGCGTCTATGTGGAAGGTTTCATGCCGATGGATACGTTAGGCAAAGCGGTTTTCCTTTATATTTATACAGGTGGTTCAAATTTGAAGATATTTATTTCCAATTGGACATAAATGTAACTTCATTATCTGTGCACGTCTTCAATAATTCTGTGGAAAATGTAGTTATTCAAATTATCGTTCTTCGTGATGTCGCGGCTGGAAGTATTCTTCCTTGACATGACGAGGGATAAGAGCCCAATTTTATGGCTCATTTGCCCTTCAAAACATATTTTTTTTTACATCGAAGCGAATACTCGTGTTCACAATCCTTGCGAAAAACGTTATTTTTTCTGTATTCAGAATTCAATTAGTACATGGCTTAGGAATGGGATCACAGAATTTTGAAAACGTGCACAGAATTCACTTCTCTCCATACCACGTCACACACAGTCTTTAACTGTTTCTGACGTAAAATAAATAAAAAATAAAAATGTCACGTATTCTAATTTTACGTATCAGTATATCCTTAACACGCTTCTTTATGATGCTGCTAAATATTGTGTTCAAAAATGCTTTTGTATCAATGACCCCCATCTCTCCCAGGTTTTCTTCTAGATTCCCTTAACCATTGAGGAAATGCTAAGAAGGTTCTTTGTATTGTTTGTGGTTAAAAATGTAGATTTACTAGGCGCACGTTTGTTAACTCTTGCTAGTTGTGGTTGTGACCAAGAAATTTCCAATTTAAATTTTTAGAGTGGTTATTGACTTATTTTTGAATAAGCACACGAAAAAATGTATAAGCAATATTTAAAAAAAAAAGATTGATTGTAGTGTAATAGATTTCCAACGGTATCCAAAAACCGATATCTAGTCCTCAAATATGTCTGAATTTGAATATTTTCCATTCCTTAAAAATGTATTTCTTGGAGCTATATCACTGGAAGCAATCAGGACGCGAGAGGTGGACTTGAGTTATGCACGTTGATGCCATTTCTGGAAAAGATATTTGACAATCTCTGTCAGTTTGAAATTATTATTGAAAGATGATTAATGCAATTTGAAGTCGCGGAGCTCAAGTATCGGTTCCCTGTGATAAAATGTACTAGCCATATTATCATGCTGAAAGTTTGTTGCCGTCCGACAATGTGTAGAAGGTATGTGTGGCATTGACATCTCCAAGCGCAGGATAATGACGTAATTAGGAAACTTAGCTAAACTTGAGAGTCGCGCAGTCAAAACTTTACGCTCCCCACTTTCACTGTTTTCCCAAGGTCATCACTTTGGTATGGTCGATTCATAGTGCTGAAACAAAGGTACTTGGGCGGTGTATCAAAAGTTTTCTGGTCATAAGTGTCGTTGTTCTTCGCTTGTGGTTTATGAATACGTGTATGATTCAGAAAGAACAGGATATCACATACGATCGAAATGTATTAATACAAAGGCAATGTATCATGTGTTTTGAAGTTCACAGAAACTAACATTTTATGAAGATATATTTGTATTTTGTTTTCTCATGCTCTAATTTTAAATGAACTTGATACTTATTGACTCAGCATATCTTTTGGTGTACGTTCGGAAAGTTTCAAAATTATTAAAAATTTGATTCAAATCACATGAATTATGAAGTTGATAAATTTTGATTTGTTGCTACACATATTTTACATCAGAATTTGATACGTATATACTATTTTTTACAATGAATAGAATGTTAACATTGTATGATTTCGTATCCTTTAAATTTCGGGCCAAGCCACTGCTCCTCGGATTAAAAGCCCTTCTTGAGACTAATCTAATCTAAGCTCGTGAATTCTTGATTTTCTCGCGTCCCATATAGTTTTATTTTCGCCCAGATCGCGCGGATTAAATGTTAGAAGTCTTTGGCAACCTAGTTTACGAAGCATACGTGTTTGGTCGCTTGGCTGGAAAAGAGGCAGCACGTAGTAGGATAGCTAGAATGGCGCGACTTCCACGGAAGACGCTCAGAATTTTAAGAAATGTTCAAGACGTTGCATAAACGAAGAGCGATGTGAATCATTGCAAGCGATTTGCAGTAGAAGATACGTTTCTCTCGGTGGCAAGCAGTTTTCCATGCGACATCGCTTAGCAATGTGTTATAAAATGGCTGAGAGCTTGGGCACAGCAGAATGCGGGCCGTCAATGCCGCTTCCTCGCATGGACATCATAAACGCAAATAGCAAATTAACAGGCAGGTGATATGCAAGCTTATTCTTAATATCTTTATTGCTTATAGTGTTTTCACATGCTGACAACATTCTTATTGCATTTTAAGAGCCGAAGTTGCTGCTTTTTATAGGAGGTGAAGGTATTCAATACTCGTGGTGTATTCAGCATCAATATGTTTTTAGTATGCTCTCCCGAAAACAATGGGCAAGCTATTCGATGCCTTAACACAGAATGTTAACAGTACATGTCAATGGGGTGGGGTAGGGGTTGGGGGTGACAACGACGGACCCCAACGTGTTTTACCTTCTTCCTGGGCCAAGGCAAAGGGTTACTGTTTCATCATTTTGTTCTTTTATTACTATAACCTTTCTGAATCCTTAATGTTATTTTTATATTAGCGCTTATAGTATGTTTAAAAAAGTCGAAAAGGAAGCAATGCGTAATCGCTTCGTGGAAATACAGCGTTCTCTCACATTTCCTAATATCGTTCAATTCTTATTTAAGTGTTTGACGTGTAGAGGACAGTTGTGCACAACACAGTGAATGTTGAACTACTTCTTCAAAAATAATACGTGGCCAACTTTCCCCTTCTGGAAATGACCGTAAGTTTAGGTAATGATACAAATATATGCCTTCGCCATGTTTCACAAACTAAAAACATTTGAAAATAAACATGTAGAAAATTATTATTTATTGCTAAATACATACATGTACTCCATTAGTGTTCTCCAGGCCCTGGAAAGGTATTGATAATCAAACCCATTGAAAGAACACATAGTGCAATATTGAAAGAACACCAACTTGCACATAAGAAGTGAACAAAACAAACGTAAGGCCTACTAATGTCAGTGTCCTGACTGTATAGCGTCTCACGCGTCTGGTTCAGGAATTTCCTCACTAATGTGAAGTAAAGAACACTTACGGTTTATAAGCTTGAAATTCAGCATAGAATTAGTGTTTTTAAAGTAAATTACCGGCGCCACTTATTCGCAATATGATAAACAATGTGTGTTATATTTCGACACCCGCTTGTGTACTGCATTGCAGATAGTGGAAGAATTCTGTTGTCCCGAAACATATAGGAGACTATATGACGAGTCGATTCAGTAAGCATGCTGATAAGTATCGCCGATGAAAACATGTATTTTGTTCGGATGCAAAGAACAAAAAGTAAATTTGTGAACTGCTGGAGTTGTTGTGAGAATAACGACTTCTGTATCGAATCGCTGAGGGAAGCAGTTGTGTCAACGTTTCTCGCAGACGTTCAGTTGAAGAGTAAACTTTAGTGTCCAGAAGCAAAGCAAGGGCTCGTTTCAACATTTATTCAATGTACGGTTTCCAATTGTATGACAAACAAGGGAAGAACGCAAAATTTTCAACAATTTATTTAAGCTACCTTAAGTTCTCCAGCTTCGTGCACGGTCTGTAGCATGCTTAATTTCATCGTTATGTAATGTACTATCTTAAGCATCGCTACCATATGCTTAATAATATTTAGAGAAATTAAATATACACAAGAAAGAATTAAATTACTTAAGAAATGGTAGGAACATTTGATGGTAGCGCAGTTTGCTGGGCAGGTTGTTGGGCCATTGAAGGGTAGGTTGTGAACGGACGAAGTAGTTTGGGCAGAACCCAATGGGCGAAAGGAAATCGTGTTCAGCTGTGCAGCAAGCAGTTTCCTAAAACAAGGCAGATGCGATGTAAGGATCGGCTATCAACGAACATGTACGATTGAAAAGGCGAATGTGATGAAGGAGTCACAATGGCGGACTGCGTTGGTCTCGACGTCGGTTCCGGGAAGGGAACAGACACGGCAGGATATACAGAAGATTGCAGGGTAGGTATCCAGAGCCGTTGAAGAGCACCGTGAAGAGGACGTTGAACATGGCCGGTCAGAAAGGTAAAGTCGAAGGCAATCAGTGGAACTGTATCATTGCGTGGGTGACGTTAGCGACGATGGAATGGGAAATGATTAGGGAGAATGTCTGGCGACTACTGCATCGTCTAAATTGAAGGTAGCGGTGATAAAGATATGAATGGTGACATAGCAACGATAGGAATGCCGACATGGCGAAGTTAGGAATGGTGAAATGGCGAAGGTAGGAATGGTGACATGGCGAAGGTAGGAATGGTGACATGGCGAAGGTAGGAATGCCGACATGGCGAAGGTAGGATTGGCGACATGGCAAGAGTTTAGCATCAGGCAGACTAGTAATTAAGGGACAATGAAGAGCCACTCAAGAGGGCGTTGATGGAGAGAGGTAGTGTCGGCGGCATGGAATCGGAGCAGTGGGTGCGTGGCAACTGGGACGATTCAAGAGGCGAGGGCGTTCGTGGATCAGGTAGGGTGGCAGCATGTCATGAGTGTTGTTGAAAGTAACGGCCGAGTTGGTTGCGAAAGAAGTTGTAGCAGGTTACTTGGTAATTATTGAATAATGTTGATGAGCACTCTAGAGGAAACGTTAAAAGGCGTATCGAAGGTCAGAGATGTAAAGTCGATAGAGGCATTCGACGGCAGTGAAGTTGAGAAGTGCATTCAGAAGTGCTGTGACGATGCAACTCATCAATAACAGTTATTGGAGTAACTTCTAAGCATTTCGACAGTAGAAAATGACCGTAGTAAAATAACATGGTAATGCTCCACATTATAACATCGCTGCTGCTGACAGCTAAGAGTAAAAACGAGTAGCGTCTGTTGTGGCAACATTGACAGTCGTCGATGTTTTCAGTTAGCTCCACTACCTTGTGCCGCCATCTTATGATGTTTACTTCCACTACTTCTCTAAACATGAAAGGAAAGAAATAATGCTGATATGAATTCGATACAATAAGATCTGCTTGGACAGTCAAGTTTGGTTTGTTTTCAATTGAAATAATTACTAACCACCATATCTCTGGGGTTAGGGGTAACGCTTAATACCAGCGAGTGAATACGTGATTGGCTGCCGTGAAACTGTTATTAAAGAAAACTGTTACTGCGCTAATTTTTATAGTTCATTTTTATACAATTTACTGCAGCACAAGGAATTTTAAGATATAAAAGGCAATAACAGGTTATACTAAGTAACTGTTCTGTTCCTAATGGTTTTGAACAATTTATTCTTTAGAAATAACAGTTAAGCTGTGATTGGGACATCCCTAAACGGCCGTCAAGGCTCAGGTATGGCTACAGAACCAATATGGTTGTATATTTAGGCGCGACTGTCGAAAAGTCTAGCAAGGAGCTACTGGGTAACATTGAGACAACGGTGAACAACGCCGTTACGGGAATATTGAAAGGCACATTGAAGTTCAGGATTGGCGGAAGGTTATCGCCGGCGGCGAACCGAGCTCTATGTTGGGGACGACTGTGACGATGGAAAACGGCTGTCGCGGCTCAGGTATTGCGGCAACAGCGATGTCGAAGGTAGCGGGGGCGGGGCTGGTGGCGCGGCAGTGCCACGGGCGGCGGAGCGGGGGCGGCGGCGGCGGGCGACACGCCGGCAGCTGGCGCGCCTCGGGACCGTATGATTCCCCCATTAGTCGCTACATTAACAAGCGCAGCCTCGCGGGCGGGCGGGCGGGGCGTCCCGGCGCAGGCACTGAGCCCTCATTCCGCTCCGCGGGTCGGAACCTGCCGCCAGCCCCGCCCCCTCCCCGCCGCCCCCGCTCCCGTAACTAGAGTGCCAACCGCACGCTCCGAGGCCTCTGAAGCGGGTGTCATGAGCGAGGTAGTAGGCAGACGCAGTTTTCTTTCCAGCTGATGCATCCAGCGCAGTGAGGGTTATGTCACAAGGGCTTTGTAACGCAGCAGCCTTCAGTTTCCTAGCGGTAGTCCCGTGGAGTTGAGTCTCCTCACTGGCGCATACCTCTTAGTACGGGGTGGAATTTGGCGGATGGGGCGTACTACCCCACGGTCTGCCAATCTGGATCGGAGGAGAAGATCGCACGACGATGATGTGAGAAGTGAGAGCTTGGTGGTGGGAATTGAATGGGAAGAAATATTGCGCCCGTACAGAATGCTGCTCTGGTAATCGTCTTTGAGAGTGGTGATCCGAATTCGATTCCGGTTCCCGCACCACACCACCCCCTCACCTCGTTTGCTGCAAGCGCCGCTCCTGTAGCTGGAATGACAGCTGCACGCTGAAGGCGGTGCCATGAAAGAGCTAGTTCCAGCTGCGACATCCAACCCATTGGTGATTATGTGATAGAACCAAGGTTACTGTAATACAGCAATCGTAGTTTACCTTCCGGTAGTCCTACGAGTTGTGAGGTGCGCAAGGCCTCCCCGCCGACGTACGAGTATGCCGGTCATGATGGGACATTTCCCCCATCGCGGTCCCGTCCCTGTTGAGATGATGGAATGGAAATCGTACTGAAAGATAACTCGCGGTCCTTGGCCCGTTATGTAGGTTACCTCTGCGGCGTTCGCCTGGAAGGGAAAGGGGAAACACGGAAACGACTCATTGAGCAGTCGACTCACGAAACCAGCCCTCTCGCTAAATTTCTGGCGAATGCTGGACTGGAAACCGCGAGCTCCCAGTCACTGTGTTCTCGAGCCCTAAGGCATTGCCTTTGCGCTGACCCGAGCGACGTGCATCTGCGTTTGCTATGTGCGATGTAGCGGAGTTTGGGAACAAGGATTTCTCAACTACAAGAGCGATCAAACTAATTGCCTCGATGTGGTTTTCATACTATTTGTCCCCAGTCGGAACCTTAAGCCTTAGTTTAGTGGAACTGTTATTCGTTTGCCATGTAAAACCACTACTTTTATTATAGTTACATTTATAGCCTTAAAAATAATCTTCTTAGTAAATGACTTCCATCTGGCTATTTTCTTCTTTTTTTTATTTCTTCTTCTTTCGCTTTTTTCGTCCATTTTCCTTCGATATTTTTGGTCAAATGCTGAGGTGCTTTCTTGCTTTATTGCTGGACTGCAAACATGCCTTTCTGAGCACGTTGTCTCGAGATCTCACTTGCTACCTGCGGGAGCAATGGGGGTTTAGTTATTTGTGAGGGGTTCCGTCGAAACAAATGTGTAGCGTCTAGGATTCCAATGCAGATAGTTTTTATTGCCAACATTTTTGGTTTTCAAATTTCTACAACGGTTTGCTCTTCAGAATCGAAACTGAACTACATACAGTAGAAGAGAGGGTAGAGATTACGAAGATCTTGACAGCTTCCGGAAATTGTACTCTCTTACGTACGTCACACGGCTTTTACTATTTTGGGAGTGTTAAATAAATAAAAAAAACTGTCATTGATAAACCTCCTGCCTTCTTTCTTCCATCCAACCCACAATTTGCTCGTCACCGCCTCCGTTCCCTTTTCTAATACTTCCAACTGCTCACACAATGTCCTCTGAAGCTGGTCCTGTCACACCCGAATACACATATGAATGTCAATGTTTTCTTACCACATCTCTGACACGTTCCACTTGATGTGTGTACTAGTAGTGTCGGAAAAGTATATGTTCAGTACTTTATTGGTACACTCGTTTACTAATATTCATTTTCTTTTTTTCTTTACAAATATTGCGTGCACAATTTTTTTTTCTGGCACTCCAGGGAACGTGACAAACAAATGAGAACAACATCTCAATATCATTATCTATAATTTGCCATTATTACTTCATTGCATTCGAATGATGTATACCTACTTTATTGATCTACCAATAGTAACTTCAAGCTTGATTCGTATCCCCTCAGCAATGAAAGCAAGTTCAAGTTTCAAATTTTGGGAGCGTTGGAACCTAATGGAACATTATCTTCCATTAATAAAATAATCTAGCTTTAATAATGTATTTGGGGGAAAGGATGGAAAAAAGTGAACTTTTGTCAATTTTGAAAATTCACAGACGTTTATGAATATCGAATTATACCATTCTACAAATGCACTTTACAATTTGAGCAAAAAAGATATAATTTGGGGCAAATTTTATAAAAACAAACCGAAAATGTTTTGGGTGCTTCAAATGATCCTTTCAAAATCCCCAGGGTCTTTAGTTCGGCCAGATTGATCCAAAATATCTATTTTGCGGGAAATGCTGCGTTTGCTTTAGGCCCTAGTATTGTTCGCAGACAGAGACAAATGTACAGACAAATGACAGACAGTAAATGAGTGATTTTTTGCAGTATTATATTACTTTCTATTATATTATAAATACAGTGTCGTTACACGAAAGTGTAGTCTGACAGAACTTTAGGAAGAAATAAAGATTTTCTAAACGTTATGGGTAATTAATAATAATTTTAGACCTATTTTATCTAACATATTTTGTATGCACGTAATGCATTATATATTATTAATCAAAGAGATTGTAAAAGCATGTGTGAAGTACACACTTAAATCATTGAATATTATTGTTTGTGATATTAGTTTACAAAAGATTTTTAATACTTATTGTCCTGCTGGTACCTAGTTATAAATATATACTAGGGTATACCTGAAATATCTAATACATTAAGAAACACTCTTCATACGAACTTTAGAGTCAGCTGGTTCCCCATCCCGTACGATTATGAATTTTGAACATTTTCCCTGTACATTGTTTTTCCACATCGTACCAATAAGTTTCTAGTGTTTCTTTTTATGTGCTGATTTAGAGAGAACGAAGCAAAAGCCATTTCAAAAAAATGTTCCTGAGGAACGCTTTGAAAACATCTCGTTAGGATTGTGGAAAAAGAAACTTCGAACAGATGTGAGAACAGACCTACTTGTTGGCGTTCATTGTGCGAAAGAGAAAAAGTCAATACGTCGAATATAAACACGAGTTTGCGAAGAATCTTGTTGCATCAAAACAAAGCTTGGGACCTCATTAACTCGCACACATTGGAATCTGGAGTGTGTGTATTTTACGAAGAAGGATATCCTGTCCTAAATCATTTCTACCAGACGTGTAATGGATTGAGGTTTCCAAAACTGGATCACTGCAATATGTACTGAATTGGAATCCCATGCGATGCAAATGTGAAACAAATTTTTACATTTTGCAGGGATCCGCAATAGACAGAGATTTCGGAAGTGATTTTAAATCAGCGTTTTTATATTCTTGGAAGGAAAATCGAAAAAATATATCTTTATTCATTAATTCGTTTGAATTTATTCAAACCGCTTTTTGATTTCCATACTGGGTTGTGTTCTTTTTAATGTTAAACCAGAATGTAAAATGTTAATGGAAATACCCAGAATTATATTATTTTCGCGTATCAGATAACTTCCATCAAAATATGTTTATAATAAATGGTGATGGCTTTAGTCTATAGTAATATATTATGTAATAAAACGAAATATAAACTCTAGGACAATAGAATTCACTGAAGTGAATTATGTGCATCATTTGAGTAAAATGTATTTTTATTTTGTTTCAGGTAAGTACAAAGCTGATGTAGTGCCGCGATTGCTGATCATGAATGAGTAAGTAGAAATTTAGACTGTAGTTGAAACTTGAAATTAAGCTGTGAGAAAGTTTGCTTAAAAAACTTGATACTGGAAAATTAAATACTGGCAAATACTACTTGTTAGAGCTACGGCAGACAAACTGGAATTGTATCGGGTCAATAGAATTTCGATGCACTGGTTTTTAATCCGGATTTGCGACAGAATGAGACTGAAAGAAATGGAATGAGAAGTACACCTTACGTTTGTAAACTATGCTTTCCATAACCGCAGACAAAACCCTTTCTTTGCCGCGGTGTCTTACATTAAAATCAGTACGAAATTTTTTGGCACCGGCGCCAAATTAATTAGACTGCAATGGTTGTAATTGTTTACATTAATTAACGCAGTAGTGAGGTTGTATACATTGCAATACATAAAAGGAAATTCTTTTTCCAACACACCGGTAAAATAAAATACAAACACTGTTATTGAGAAAAAACTATCTATCATTGTTATCTCTGCGTCGGAGAGTGTCGCTGTTCATCAGTGTGTGTCATCACAGAACATTTCAGACCATCACAGGATAGCGTTGGATGTGAGGAGTAATTCAGTGTCACAGGGCAACACAGGCCATTACAGTGTGGTAGAGAGTGTCACTGGGTATCACAGGATGACATTGGGTGTTGTAAACCGTTTGTCTAATGGCTAGATGACATGACAGACAAATCGTTCTCACTATTTTTTTTGGAATCACAGGCATTCCCTGACCGTTTCTGGGTGTCACGGGGTGACACGGGACGTCCGTGGACGACATAGAACCTTACTGAGGGCATAGGACGTCATGTGTCAGAGGACCCCTCTGGAATGGTGTCATTGTCACGAAGCATCAAATGCACCAATGTGTAACAGAGAGCAACACAGGGTATATCAATATACCACACGTCTCTGGGAATCGGTAGAGGTGGTTGAATGCAACTGTTACTGCATTATCTTTGATCGGGAGGTCCTAGGTTCGAGTCCCTGCAGTAGTACGATTTTTGACACTAGCTTATCAGCTAGGTCGAATTCAGTGTCCTAGAGAAACATTCCAGTGGCCGGTTTCTCTGATCAGTAGTTTTCCGTGGTTTCTGCGATCAATACCAGGCGAATGCCGGGGCAGTATCCTAACAAACCGGCCAGTTATATTGCAGAGTGTCTTAAGACGTCACTAGTCATCACAGGTGACACAGAACACCACGGAATAAAACGGAGTGTCGAGACACCACCCACCGGTCCCCGCTTGCCGTGCGCTCGTAACTTTCCTTTTAATTTAAAACCCTTGAGATCATTGCCGCTCCCGAAATGACGTTAATTTTGCGCGGCACGCGGAAATTAGGCGCGGATGTGATAACGGGTATAAATTGTTGGCAAAGTGGTTCGAAAACGCATTAGAGCGAGCGACGCCGGTGCAGCCACGTCGTTGGAACACAATAAACACCCATTCCAGTACTTCACGCGGTTATTTGTATGCAGATGTGCATTTCCACGCGTCTCTGTTGATATTACGCTCGCCGCGTGACGCGGGGGTTGGGACGTGGAACGGGGCGTGGGGCGGGGCGGGGCGGGGCACGGCGCGGCGCGGGGGCGGGGCGGGTCGCTTCCGTCGGCTTGTGGCTGCCGTCTGACCGCCGCGACCGCTTGACTGACCGCTAGCTTGCCCGCCAGCCACCGGCGAGGCGGAGGCGTGGGGGCGGGGCCGGGGGCGGGACGGGGGCGGAGGCGGCGGAGCGAGAGGGCCCTCGGGCGCACGGACGCCGGCCGCGGCGTCGGTGGCGTCGGCGGCGTCGGGACGCCCGCCGCCGCCGCCGCCGCCGCCGCCGCCGGCGTCGCTCGTGGCCGCGGCAACCCGCAACCGCGACGCTGGACGCCGCTGTCCTCGCCCCTCCCCCTCCCCCCGCGCGCCCCGATCCGTCGCCTGCCGACCGAGCCACGCCCACCCTCCATCATCCGGCGCGCCCTCGGCCGGAGCTGCTCCGCGCGCTGGGGGGTACCCTGCTGCTGACTGTGGGTGCTTAACGCTCACGGAAACAAGTAGCGTGTTCTGTCGTCTTGTTTCATGTTTGTTCCTTCGAGTGGTAGACACGGGGTAAAAACCTATTATTCAAATAAGAGTTCTCAGAAAAACAGGTTGCACATGTTAACAATTGAAAGTAACTTCAAATATCGCAGTAGCGTCAAAGAGCTGATGGCACCCGAATGCTCGGGAGGGCATCTTACGATCCTTATTCAAATTAGCTTACATCGCAATGAATTTTAACCATGGGCATTTAGTTCTCTTCCAGTAACCGAGACAAATATTCTTTCTGCATTGAAATTGTTTCTTGCTACACAGCTGTTCATGTGCATTTTCGATTTTACTTTCTCTCCTTACTAAAGAGAAAGTATTGTAATGCTGGGTCGAAACTCAGCAAGTTTTCGACAGAAAAACTCGTATTGCTGACGCCTGATAGGGAGATAGTAAAAGAATCTTCTTCCTTTTCGCGTAGTAAATGACTTCCTCTAACACATTATGTATTCAGAATTAACGTTTTGTGGGACCTTCATACCGGAAACTAGATTGATGACAAAACGTTTCTTTGTCTATAGATATATTATCGTGCGGCAACGAAATATCAACTTGTTATTGTGAACAATGCACTCCATCGTAAGGTCGTGTCTCATAAGCTGTCTGTTTTCGAATTTCTTTTCGCAGAAATGTCATTATCGTTGTTAACAAAAGCTCCACATCGCCAGTCCGAAAAATATTGGAATCATCCTCTAGAAAAGTAGTCCGACTGAACCTAACACTAAGGGCCGTATTCGTAGTCGTGATTTATAATAAGGAAAACCTTAAGGAGTTCCTTATAACTTTTTTCAATTCATAGTAGCAACCTATCCATCCACATAAGAAAAGCCTCATAGCTATAAGGAAGGTCCAGCCTTCACTTATTGCTACAAGTGACGCATCATGAACAACACTTTCATCATGCGTTGAAAATTGTTGTAATTTAAAAGAAATGAAATCGACGACTATTTCAAACATTATAAGGATTTTTACAGTGGTATCTTTCTTTGTAGCAACCAGCCATATTTACGTGACATGCAAAACCCGTTGAATATGCACAACGATCAAGGATTTAAGAAAAAATATCGTTTTACTGAGACTTTTGTTGTACAATGTTTGGTAACATTGGTGGCTAAAACCGCCTCCAACTAACTAGATATTTCCTGATTTCACCACCATTTCTTTGTTTAAGATACCCGCACTATTAAAAAAAACTGTGTAGGTTTGGTTACCTCACGGACGCACGCATGTAGTAGTATATTCTCTGGACGCACGAGGCACTGGTAGCATCGTACTTATAAGTATTGTCTATGAATACCAAATATGTATAAGCATTTACTTATAGCTAAGTAACTTCTTATAGCTTAAGTATTTTCTTATCCTATAAGTAACGACTATGATTTATTTTATTTTATTTTATTTTATTTTATTTTACGTCAAAAAACAGTTAAAAACTGCGTATGACGTGCTATGGGGAAAAGTGAATTGTGTGCACATTTTCAAAATTCTGTGATCCCTACACTAAGTCATATACTACTTAAATTTTGAATTTTGAAAGGGAGAAAAAAAACAAAAACTCCCATGTAATAAAATCTATTTTCAAGGATAAATAAGCAATAAATTTTGGCTCTTATAACTTCCTGCCGCGACAACATGGAAACGATAATTTGAATAATTGTATTTCCCACTGAATTCTAGAAGACGTGCACAGAAAATGAAGTTACATTTATGTCCAGAAGCAAAACAAGGGGCCATCTCAGCATTTGCTCAATGGATCAGGGAAACTGAACGAAAAACCTGATCGAGATGGGGGTCATTGACCCGGAAGCTGTGTTACAATAGTTGTTACAGGTTGTTTATACTCATTTGTGCAGTCCAAATGGTAATTAATGCATTATATATCATTGTTAAAATTAATGTAATTTTTCTTGTGATGCTCAGTATAGTCTCCATGAATATGGCCCTTAGCTGCAGTATTGTGACCTAACCACGCGGGGCATTGTTTTTTTTCTAGTAAGTGGCGTTTTATATAAAAGAAAGCAGAATGATGTAGTCTGTCGGCTCAGCGTGTTTGCATTCACCGAACATTGATCAAAATATAGCAACAAAATGCATGCTTCTGTACGTGTCCATTTAACAGTAATTTAAGACAGAGGGTGAAATGTAGCAAAATGATGCCGCCATAAAAATGTGTATGAGAAGGCTTATTCACGTGAGGCTCAAGTTTGCTTCGTTCAGTTGGATCCATAGGTTTTAAATTTATAGGACACAGAGGGATCTGTCAAGCCAACCTTGACGTCAAACCACATGCTTCACTGACTTAACAAACTCCAAGAAGACTAAACGACCTGGCGAGTGAAAGGTTGTGTGGCACAACAACCCACCTCCTCACGTTGCACAATTGTGCCGTGAATTTTTGCTGATGAACGTTCTTCGCTGGGGATACAGAATCATATATCACTCAGTCATTATTCTTCATTTTTTTGTGCTTTCATGTATTTGATTAATACAAGTAAATCATTACAGAAAAATGTAGAGTCCCACTTTCATTTAGGCAAGATTTATATAGTGGTAGAATTTTTCTTATTCTGACTACAAATAATTACAGCGCCTGTGATTGTGTGGGTATATCATGTAACTGATTGGAACTTTGCCACAGCATTTCTCAACATTTATTCCAAATTCTCATCTTTAATCTTGTCTGGTGTTAATTGATAGAGCTTTTGGGAATATGCCTTAAATTGAGACGCTCTGTTTTAAGTTAACTTGATGAAGTGGGTTCTGTTACTCAAAATTGCTTAGGAATGCAAAAACACACGGGAGATTTTTTAAAGGGAAATTTCGAAAGTTTCTAAAGAACGACTCAACAAGCCGCCGGCGTCGGGTTCAAAGCACGAATAATGGTGTGTTTTTACGAATGAAATTATGCTAGGGGCAGACATGTTTTGTCACAAAACAGGATGGACTTGTGTATCATCGCATTGTAGGGAGCTCTAGATGGCAGAGTTACGCGTTTATTATAAAGTAAGAGGATTGCAATTACATGAACGTGTAGGGGAACCCGCAAAAAACGGAATACAAAGATTGGGCCATCAATGAACTGGTGAATAGATGGGAATATAGATATTTCATGCACTTATAACGGCGACAGTTATCAAAAGTAGATTATTGGAAATGCTAGCGGTCTGCATCATTAATGGGTGACAATATTGATGCATTAACTCAATGATGGTGAGTGGAAACATGAAAAAGTAATATATTTGCAGAGTGCATACATCAAAAAGAACTTAAATTACCCAGAATATAGTAATCAGATAAAAACAGAAAAAACATTAAATGTTTAGAAAAACAAAATGGGCATACAGAATAAGTTCCTGATGAAAAAAGTTGTGCACATACTTTTCACATTTTTTTGTTGCGATTTTCGAAAATTCAGAGTGCAACGAAAATTAAACCTGCGCAATCTTTAAGCGTCTTTTGCTCTATCCGTTAAAAAATTGAACAAATTTGGAGCCGTTTTCGAGAATATTGAAAACAATATTTGCATAACTTCAAGCAGAAATTATGCAATTGATACTGGTTTTTGTCAATACACAACCTTTTTGAAAATTTAGGTTGTTAGAAAATGACTTCTTTTGGAAAAATCTCTGTCAATATTGTACTTCTGTAATGTTAAATTTTGTCAATTTTTTAAAATACATAGATTTGACCGAAAAGGGACCAGTGCCAATTTTTTAAAGATCATTTGTTACTTATGAGAAAAAAATGTAAAGAAAAAATGCAGCCATTTTTGAGAAAACCGTTATTTAAAAATTATCTATATTTCATGCAAAATCCACGAAAACTACTGATCACCCAAGTGTATGACAATACGGATGAAGTTACGAAACAATGAGTATCACGCACTCACAATACTAAACATGTGACTTTCCTCGTTTTCCCAGGGTCATCGCTACGGATGGGGCCCGTCATTATGGTTCTCAGGCAGGAATACGCGTACGATTTTTCAAGAAGAAGAAGATATTACGCATGACGGCCAGTCCCCTTCCAGAGGTCCGAAAGAAATTTTGAAAGACCTATTTAGAAATTCGTTCTGGCTTTTCGCCGCGTTTTTTTTTCTTCGGTTTGTCGATGTCGAGCGGGACGCTCGTGATCTCTGGGTTTTAGAAGGCAGTGCGTTCGGAAGCCGAGCCCGTGCGCTACCGGGACCTGCGCCCCGATGGACGTGTGGAGTGGGCGGTTCCGCGCGCGTACAAGCACAAGCCGGTGGGTGGGCGTGCGTTAGCATATGCGTTTGACCGAATGCGTGTGCGTGTGAGCGAGCACGCATTTGTGTGATGTGCGCGCGAGCAAACAAGCAGGCGATCGCGCAAGCAGCAGGCGCGCGCGCGGGCGGGCGGGCGGGGACGCCTGGCGTCCACAGAAGGGAATACGCACTGAGGCACTCTCAGGTTCATGTCTGTGAGATGAGAGGGATCCAGCTGCAGATGTTCGTGATGGAAGCAGTGGGTGATCTACGAGGGCAGGGGATGACGAGAAGAAACTCTGTTGTAAGGAAGGGAAAAGAGCTTGAAGAAAATACCAGTTTTACTGTGCTATTAAAAAGAAAATACGCATATGCATATTGTAGATCCATACGCATGTAACACGAAGAGTAATTCGTAAGGTCTTGGGGATCCTATAATATGTACTGGTTTAATATTGATAAAAAGCTTCTTTTTTAATTTAAGATATTCAGCTTTCTTGTAAATAACTGTTTTCTCATAAAACTGCACGCCAATTCTCTATCGTTTAGACCATAGGTTCCCATCAGGATCGATGAAATTTGAGAGGTCAATGATAACTAAGAAGTCGACAGGTTCTAGCCGAGTAGAAGCCGGAGGCTGATCAGTAAAATCAAGATCAAGATCCCATGTATTACGAAAATTTTAATCGTGTTCTTTCTTATTTTTCTGATATATAGTTCCAACAAATTTAATAAAGAATTACAAATTCGCTCCTAATTTTTCTTAATCATCATGCATAAGGATGATTGGAAAACTCAACAAATTATAACTATGTATTTGCACTACGTTACTCTATGTACACTCAGAAGAATACACGTGTGTTTTTATTGGTAATGCTATTATTAAGATATATTCTCGAAGGACGTTTTTATCGACAAAATGGAATATTGGATTACTACACAATGACACCCATTCCCAAGTTTAGTTTCCAGATACACTCTTGGATAGATTCGAGTTCTTCTTAACAATTCAGGATATGCAATCAATGCAATGTAATGTGAATTAACGAGACATATGTTAATCAAACTTTGAGATGTTAGTCAATCCCTTTTGACTCCATTTGTTTACTTAAAGAAATAAAGTCTTCAAATTATGGGAAAATCAAAGAATGGTACAATGAGAACTTAGTTTTACGAGCCGTAACGAAATTTTGGGTAGCAATTATCGGTTTTTCACGTAATTGACACCCGTCAAGGGTCACTAAATTTTTGACTTTTAATTTTATTCTTTTCTTACATGTAGGATAATGAATGTCCACGCAAGCATCACGAGGTTCAGTTCCACGGTTCGATGGCGTAATAAGTCTACAATTTGGTATTTAGTATGTCAATCAATAGTTCAATTACTGCGAAGGTCGTTGCTTATGGTTCTGCAGGAAGTTTACTTACTTTATGGGCCCCGTGGCAAAGTAGTAATTGATGAATTGACTTTGTGAAAGTCCTAGAAATGCGCACTTGAGTGCGAGAAATTCTGAGGGAGAGGATTAAATTTCGAAACTTGAGACACATGTCGGCTGGCGATGAGGTTAGAAGACACTTATGATTGGTGAGCTGGTGCACTCTGGCTTCTCGGCTCTTGCTAATGCAAGACTAATGTGTGCTAGTGCATTGGTGCGACGGTACATTGGTGCGTTGCAGCATTGGTGGGTTATAGCATTAGTGTGCAGAAACGCTGAAGCAAGACCATGTAAAGCTTTACTGCATGTGTGATAACCTTGCGGGCTTGTAAACTCTGAAAGTTGAATCTGTTTTACAATGTGATGTATAACTTAACATACCCACGTGGTAGTTACATTTTAATCAGACACGCCATGAATTTTCGAGACTCCCTCTTGAAAATCGTTATGCTATTTGCAACTGTGGTGACACATGAATGCGGGAATGTGAAAAATTAAAGAACATGCGAGTGGTATGTGATTTTACCATTTGGGGACTTTAAACGGCGACATAAAAAACAGACAAAAATACAAAAAGCTTCAGTAATAAATTTCGTAAAATTCGCAAAATTAGTCGAGAATTACAATTCATTTACGTACTAATAATTTAGACAGGTTAGGTCTCTGACTTCCGTGTCCATCACGTTTTTCTAGTTTCGTTTGATGCAAAGAAACAATTTGAATAAAGAGATAATGTTTAGTATTACTTCTGAAGAGATTATGTACATCCTACTCCCCAACGCAATGTACACTAATTACTGTTTTTGGACGTACAGTTAAATATTTAATTTAAAACAAAAAAGTAAGCAATAATGAGAGTAAAGATGCAGCCGATGTCCGGAAGTCGAGAGGGCTCTTTCTATCTCGGTTCGTAGGCTTCCGGTTTCTAATCTCGATTTGACCATTATCTTTCATGTGTAAATGTATACTCTAAGATTAACCTCCCTTGGGATGGTATGAGAAATCTTTACCCATGAATTTCATTGCTACGAATAACCTGAAAATGAATGCTGAGGCAGACCATAAAGGCCTAAAGTCCATAAAGTCCATAAAGTCCATAAAGTCCATAAAGTCCATAAAGTCCATAAAGTCCATAAAGTCCATAAAGTCCATAAAGTCCATAAAGTCCATAAAGTCCATAAAGTCCATAAAGTCCATAAAGTCCATAAAGCCATAAAGGCCATAAAGGCCATAAAGGCCATAAAGGCCATAAAGGCCATAAAGGCCATAAAGGCCATAAAGGCCGAAACGAATTAACAATAAATTAGAGAATAATTTAAATACACGTGGTGAGACAGCGCAGGACAATGCAGTTGCCTCCAACTTAAGGTAGCCGAAGACTCAGAGATCAAAAGAGAGAACATTGACTCCGCGAACGATTCCCTACTAGTTCCCTCTGTTTTACAATACTGTATACTAGTTCCCTCTGTGAAGTGCATGATATATTAAGAGAAATGCCCCACACCTCTGAAACATCTTATTCAGTGTCGACCTCCACAACGGCTTGCGGATTTTCTCCTCCAGGTATTTCTCTCAGCGTTTCACAGCTCCTTCTTGATAAGCTCTACGTTGCCGATTGGTCTCCGTACATGTGTGGTAGCGTAATGCCTGTACGCGCTCGTACGCTGGTGTGTAAATGCAAAGGGAAGAATGGATCAAGGGTGAGGAAGAAAAGGTCGCGCTTGACCTGTGGCCTATTTGTGAAGGAATTACTCCGGCATTTGCCTGATGTTCATCAAACAGACTATAGAAAACTACTGATCGGAGCCGCTAGTTGCTCGAAATCTCCTCGAGACAATGGATGAGTTCGATACAGTTAAAACCATTATTTGTTCGCATTGTTCTTGGAACGTGTAAATCAGGGCTGAGTTGTGGTAGTCGAACGGTGGTATCACCGAGGAACGGCCGAGAGAGGTGGCTCAGCGCATCAACTCATGTCACTGCAGTGTCTCAGATCGGGAGGTCCTAGGTTCGAGGCCCGATAGTAGCAAGATATTCGACACTAGCTTGACAGCTAGGTCGAATTCAGTCGCTGTTTGGAGGCGAATTCTAGAAGCCGGCTGCTCTGATTGGTAGTTTTCCGTGGTTTCTCCGATCAACACCAGGCGAATGCCGGAGCAGTACCCTAACAAACAGGCCACGGCCCGCTTCCTATTCCTTTTCCTATTTCCTCTCAATACTTACGTTTCACACTCCTCATGCGACTAAACGCTCTACGTTGCCGATTGGTCTCCGTACATGTGTGGTAGCGTAATGCCTGTACGCGCTCGTACGCTGGTGTGTAAATGCAAAGGGAAGAATGGATCAAGGGTGAGGAAGAAAAGGTCGCGCTTGACCTGTGGCCTATTTGTGAAGGAATTACTCCGGCATTTGCCTGATGTTCATCAAACAGACTATAGAAAACTACTGATCGGAGCCGCTAGTTGCTCGAAATCTCCTCGAGACAATGGATGAGTTCGATACAGTTAAAACCATTATTTGTTCGCATTGTTCTTGGAACGTGTAAATCAGGGCTGAGTTGTGGTAGTCGAACGGTGGTATCACCGAGGAACGGCCGAGAGAGGTGGCTCAGCGCATCAACTCATGTCACTGCAGTGTCTCAGATCGGGAGGTCCTAGGTTCGAGGCCCGATAGTAGCAAGATATTCGACACTAGCTTGACAGCTAGGTCGAATTCAGTCGCTGTTTGGAGGCGAATTCTAGAAGCCGGCTGCTCTGATTGGTAGTTTTCCGTGGTTTCTCCGATCAACACCAGGCGAATGCCGGAGCAGTACCCTAACAAACAGGCCACGGCCCGCTTCCTATTCCTTTTCCTATCCTCACTACTTACACACACACTATCATGCACTAAACTACCACACATTTTGGGAGACCGGTCGGGAGCTTAGAGCTTGCTCCCGCTGGGGCGTTGCCCCGCTGGTGGGAGATACCTGGTTGAGGGAAAACCTCGCTAGCTGGCGATAGGTCGGCGCCGAATGACGCCATACAGCGGTAGAATATCACTACCATTTCCCGATGAAAAACATGCACTACACTTACGGAAATCATGACCAAAATAATTGAAGTGCGCGGAATCACTAACAACCAACCAACCGAGGAACGGTAAATGCGGCTGCACGTACGAGTAGCGCCAGCGGTGAGAGGAGGGGCGCTTGCATCGGCGGCGGCGGAGCAGGTGGGCGTGGCACTCGAGGCGAGGCCGGCGGCTGGTGCGTCGGTGCGCGAATGCGCTGGTGCGCTGGTGCGGGCTGCTGGGCGGCGCGGCGCGGCGCGGCGCGGCGCGGTGTGGCGCGGTGTGGAGCGGCCCGTCTGAAAGGGAGCGTTGGACCCTCGCCACTTGGCCCGACTGCCTCGCCGCTGTTGTGGACGCCTCCCCTCCCCCGCCCCCTCCCCGCCACGCCCCGCCTCGGGAAGCGCTTGTCTCGCGCCTCCGCGCTCCGCTCGCGAGCACCTCCGCGGGAGGGGCGGGGCCCATAGCGCCGCCTCGGAGGGAGCTTCAAAGGAAAATTGCGAGTCTGCGGGATTTTAAATCGAGACCAGCCGCCCAAAGGGTAATGTTGGGTATTGTGCCATTTTAAAGAAACGTCTTGCCCCCTCCCCTACATTGCTAAAATTGCTCTCTCCTTCATTTCTATTTTAAATCGAGACCAGCCTCCCAAAGGGTAATGTTGGGTATTGTGCCATTTTAAAGAAACGTCTTGCCCCCTCCCCTACATTGCTAAAATTGCTCTCTCCTTCATTTCTATTTTAAATCGAGACCAGCCTCCCAAAGGGTAATGTTGGGTATTGTGCCATTTTAAAGAAACGTCTTGCCCCCCTCCCTTACATTGCTAAAATTGCTCTCTCCTTCATTTCTATTTTAAATCGAGACCAGCCGCCCAAAGGGTAATGTTGGGTATTGTGCCATTTTAAAGAAACGTCTTGCCCCCTCCCCTACATTGCTAAAATTGCTCTCTCCTTCATTTCTATTTTAAATCGAGACCAGCCTCCCAAAGGGTAATGTTGGGTATTGTGCCATTTTAAAGAAACGTCTTGCCCCCTCCCCTACATTGCTAAAATTGCTCTCTCCTTCATTTCTATTTTAAATCGAGACCAGCCTCCCAAAGGGTAATGTTGGGTATTGTGCCATTTTAAAGAAACGTCTTGCCCCCTCCCTTACATTGCTAAAATTGGTCTCTCCCTTATTTCTTGGGGAGATGGAATTTTCGATCGGACACCCTCATAAATTTGTTAAAGAAAAAATAGCAATTTTTAGAATGTGCTTTTCCTCTTCAAATGCTGTCCACCCATTTGAAACCACGATTTGAAAGGGTATGCAATCAATTAATTGTTGTCAGGCAATCAAGAAATTGTATTCAATTAATTAAATTAAATTAGAAGAAATTGAATTTTTGGGATGGTGAGTAGCCTCGCCCTCTAGATCCGCCCCTGAGCAAAACATGTGATTTTCTTGTGTGTTATTGGCTCATCAACATCAGTTGTTTTTTGATGATTTGTAGGAGACCGTGATTGTGCTTTGACAGTGAAGTCGCTGAAAAGTAATGATCAAAACTACGGAACTTTATAGAAACGAGAATTGAACCACAATGTAGTGTTGGAATTCCGTCCTAAGAAATACACCAGAAAATATGAAATGTTAAACTATTTGTTCACGTCCCAGTCTTCCGAACTTGGTGAATAATCTATATATGATTATAGTTTGATACTAAATTTTGCTTTGAATTTTTCTTGCAAACTGCGCTACGGTGTGGATGTAACCTCTAAAAATGTTATGGAACATCCAATCAGATTCAGAAGTGTCTCATTTTATAGATTTCACCATAAGAAATAGAACTTGTCTTCGGCAATGGCCTAGAGCGCATCGTTTTGAAGTTATCAAGGAAGTCAATGTGCATTGCACCATAATGTGTGTTTTGTGTCAATAGTGTCTTATATATTGTATAAAATCGAAGTCATTCCTTAGCGTATTATATATAGAGGGGAAAATTCGTCTTGTCAAGAGACGTTGTGATTGAGTGGAGAGGCGTTGATTAATAGTGCATTTTTTGCTGTTCAATTGCAATTGTGCATTAAAGTTCGGCGTCTCAAATCAAAATAGTGGGATCGTGAAGCCATTCTCACAATGTAAATTGGGTTTCCTCTCATGATATGTGAACCAAACAACGGATATTGATTATCAAGAACCAAAATATCTGTTATCTGCATGAGAGCTGTATATGCTACGTAAGTTTGCTTAACAATCAATATATCGAACACAAAACGTGTTAATAAAGATCTGCGGATTATATAGAACCCACTAAACGACACATTCCGTAATGAAACAGAAAATTCTTAACAGTGAACAAGACTTTTAAGCGTAAATGAAACGTTTAGAATGATACGATGTTTTTCATCAACTAAAAATATTGTTCTATATTATATCAAATAAACAAATATATTTCTTCGATTTTCTACATGCCATACTACCACGTAGAAATGGACCCTATTGCAAGTTTGCAAAAACATATTCGATGGAGAACTAATTTTTTCTAAATAAATATGAATGTATTGTTCATTTTTACATTATTTCTGAGAGTAATATATCATTATGTTTCTGATATAATAATTCACTGCATTGATACACAACGCGATAATGACTGTAAGACAGCGATACATCATTCAAGGTGATCTCAATACGCTCCCGCCCCCCAGAGAATCGACATGACACCAACCTCACGAGATGATGACGGTTTAATGGGCGCGCGACGCCCCGGGTCGGACAATGACAACGATTGATTCATGACGACAATGACGTTATGATGATCCGAACACGCCGACCACGCAGGTCGCATGGCCCGGGGACGCGTGCACACGTGCAGGTTGGACGCACTACGTTACAATGCGGGGCGGGGATGGGAGGACGACGGGTGGGTGTAGGGGGACGGGGGTGCACGGGGGTGCTCGGAGTGGTGGCGGAGGGGTGGTGCATAAGGGAACAGGGGGCAGAGAGACGGGGGTGCAGGGAGACGGGGGTGCAGGGGGACGGGGGTTCAGGGAGACGGGGGTGCAGGGAGACGGAGGTGCAGGGAGACGGGGTGCAGGGAGACGGGGGTGCAGGGGGACAGTGCAGGGAGACGGGGGGTGACGGGGGAGATGTAAATGGAGCATGGAGGGGTGGGAGGGGCGAGGGTGCACAGGAGAGGACGGTGGGAGCATGGAGACGTAGAGAGACGGGGTGCAGAGAGGGCGGGGAAGACGGGGGTGGAGACGGGGACAGGGTGCACGGATGGAGAGCGGGTGCAGGGAGACGGGGTGCATGGGGACGGGGGTGCATGGAGACGGGGGTGCATGGATACGGGGTGCACGGATGACATGGAGACAGGGGGTGCATGGAGACGGTAGGGAGCATGGAGACGGGGGGTGCATGGAGACGGGGGGGGCATGGAGACGGGGGGGTGCATGGAGACAGGGTGCATGGAGACGGGGTGCATGGAGACAGGGGGCATGGAGACAGGGGGTGCATGGAGACAGGGAATTGCATGGAGACGAGGGGTGCATGGAGACGGGGGGTGCATGGAGACAGGGGGGTGCATGGAGAGGGTGTGCACGGACAGGGGTGTGCATGGAGACGGGGGGTGTAGAGAGACGGGGGTGCAGAGAGGCGGGGGGTAGGAGACGGGGTGCAGAGAGGCGGGGGTAGGAAGACAGGGGTGCAGAGAGGCGGGGGTAGGGAGACGGGGGTGCATGGAGACGCGGGTGCATGGGAGGGGGTGCAGGGAGGGGGGGACAGGGTGCAAAGGTAACGGAGGTGCATGCGGACGAAGCGCTGCATCAGGCGGGTTGGGGTGCAGGCGCGCGGGTCGGCATGTGAAGCTTTATGATGGCCGCCCGAACACACACACGTAAGCTGCGCGATAGGCCGGGGACAAGCGGGAACGGTTAGAGTGGCGTTATGGCGCATTTAGAGCGAGGCCCCAGCGCCGGCGCCGCCAGCAAATTGGCGTTCTGAGCGTTAGGAGATGAATAAATCAAAGCAACTCGCAGTACGATCGAAGCGTCCTCCTGGAGTACCGTGTTGGTTCCGTAAATTCTCGATTTGCGATTTGCGGCGGAGCAGCTCGCATTTTTAGGCGGTGAAGTATTGCTTGCGTTGATTTGTGTATTACTGCTTACGACCCTCACTCGGATATCTCAGAATCGATGCATGCCTGTAGTCTCAGAATTAATCTTAAAATTTTAATCAGTTCTTTAAACTATTTTCCCCCGATTTCTTCAGCAAGTACCGAGGTGGTCTTGCTTTGCTTGTGGACATTAAATGTGCAGATGCTCTATCTCTGTAAGGCATCTCGTTTTTACAATATTTTGACGTTAAATAAATAGATAGTTAAGAGGTGCTCTTAACGAAATTTGAAAACACAAACAGTTGAGACAACGTAATGGAATCCTCCTGATTTTCGTAAACAAGTGTCGTGTGAGATTCTCTTCCATAAATAACGTAATGAAGATATATTATTTTCCCCCTCCCAACAAAAATCTTACCGCTTTCTAGCATTCTTCCTTGATAATCTATGGTTTAGTAGAATGTCATTTGTTTAATCCTTGACACGACACACCGTTCGCGATACTTTTTTTTTTTTTTTAATTTATTTACGTTAAAAAACAGTTAAAAACTGCGTATGACGGGCTATGGGGAAAAGTGAATTGTGTGCACATTTTCAAAATTCTGTGATCCCTACACTAAATCATATACTACTTAAGTTTTGAATTTTGAAAGGGAGAAAAAAAAACAAAAAAACTCCCATGTAATAAAATCGATTTTCAATGATAAATAAGCAATAAATTTTGAATTTTGAAAGGGAGAAAAAAAACAAAAAAACTCCCATGTAATAAAATCGATTTTCAAGATAAATAAGCAATAAATTTTGGCTCTTATTACTTCCTGCCGCGACAACGTGGAAACGATAATTTGAATAATTGTATTTCCCACTGAATTCTAGAAGACGTGCACAGAAAATGAAGTTACATTTATGTCCAGAAGCAAAACAAGGGGCCATCTCAGCATTTGCTCAATGGATCAGGGAAACTGGACGAAAAACCTGATCGAGATGGGGGTCATTGACCCGGAAGCTGTGTTACAATAGTTGTTACAGGTTGTTTATACTCATTTATACAGTCCAAATGGTAATTAATGCATTATGTATCATTGTTAAAATTAATGTTACTTTTCTTGTGATGCTCAGTATAGTCTCTAATTGTATAGAAACAGTTATGCAGCAGAAACGATTTCACTTGGGATTTAAACTTTTCTATTGAATTTAATCGTTTAATGTCATCTGGCAAAGTGTTGTAAAATAATGTACATGTATTGTATGTGAATTTTTGTAATGAGCTGTTGATACTGTCACCTGATGAATATGATTTCTACGTCGAGTGTTATAGTAATAGACTTCGGCATTTTCTGAAAAAATATTCCCGCCCTTGAAGCAAGTCATTTTTTACAAAAACCACTGATTCGTAAATAAAAAGACACGGTAATGGTAGAATTCCTAGATTAATGAAGAGAGGCTTACATGAATCACGTGGGTGGGATTTGGTTATTATTCGTACAATTCGTTTTTGTAATCTAAAAGTCTGGGAGCTATAAGATGTATTTCCCCAGAATATTATGCCATATCTCAGGCGGGAATGAACATTCGCGAAAGTATACACAACGAGCAGTATGAAGGCTGACTGAATTTGCAAGAATTCTGAACGCGTAGCATAATGAACTTAATTTTGTGTTCAATTCATTTAAATGGACGTTGCATTTAAGGTTTGACTGAATTGAGAGACCTAAAAATTTTGTTGCATTAACATGAGTCAATGGTACACTGTTCATTTTCAATGGAGCACAGAATTGTTTATTTGAAATGGAAAACTGCATTAAAACCGTTTTCTTTTCGTTTACTATTAATTTGTTATTTCGGAACCAATTTGAAACATCTGATATTGTACTATTTACGGTTTCTTTATTGCAAAGGATGTTCGTATCATCCGCAAAGAGAACCGTTCTTCCGTTTCGAATCGTCGAGGGCATATCGTTTACGTAAAGTAGGAACAGAATAGGGCCTAAAATCGATCCTTGAGGAACTCCACATGCAACGGGCAAAGAGTCGGAAAGGTGCGTACGTAATGTTCCATCATTCCAGTAAGGTATTTCAACTTTCTGAGATCGTTGTTTAAGGTACGAACATAACCAATCTAGAGCAATACCACGGATTCCATATGAAGGTAATTTTGAAAGTAAAATGTCATGATCAATGATGTCAAAAGCTTTGAGAGATCTAAAATAATCCAATAGGTGCCTCGTTTTGATCTAATGATGAGGCGACATCTTTAAGAAAAGAAAATATAGCTGTTTCCGTTGATTTTGATTTAAATCCATGTTGGCAATCTGAAAGCGTCATTACTTGTTACTACTATTCAATTCAGATTTTTACACAGGTGTAAATTAGTTACAGGAATATGTGATTCTCCCTCTCAAAGCACTTCAAATATAAAAATAAAATTAAAGTTTTTTGTGATTGAAAATGTGGCGAATGGATTAACCGTTGAAAGTCTCTTTGGTCCTTGAGATTATAATTATTTCTTCGCAAACGTTTCAGAAATAATTATCTGACGACATTCAAATATGTGAATATTCATTATAAGTGTTATTTTTCAAATTTGATAATATAGATGCTCTTCATTGTGAATGTCATTATTTTCACCAAGATGTGTTCCTGTGGGTGTGTCATATGCTGAATAAAGTTCCTTAAACCAAAGTGTGGCAATCTTCAACAAGGGTAATTATTCAGTTCTTAGCTAGCTGGTTTAATACTGGTTTTTTATTGAGTGAAATTCATATATAGTAGTCCGAGCTAGTATAACTTCATTACACGAAATTTGTTAATCCTTCTGTACATGCTATACTTTACTCCTTTTTATATAAATATATTTAAATTACATGTTTATTAATATGCAATAAATTCGTTACATCGCTTTCGTCCTGCAGTTGTGTTTTCAAGGATTTCAATAATTCTTAAATTTCACCTGTAGCTCATCGCAGGAGTGAGGAAACACTACCTGCACCAAAGGGTCCTGGATGTAGCGCGTAAACCACTAGGGTGCCCTCAACGTGATCATAGGAGGCGAATTGTCGATCAAGTTAATCGATCTCTAGAATTATCTTCCTGGATCGCGCTCAATTCGGGGCACCTAATTATCTGGTGTCTAAAGTCCACAGCGTCGAGATTTGAACCTAGGATGTCTCAGGGTACAGCGTTTCGCTGCGGGACCTGCACCGCCTATAATTACCGAAGTTTGGCCTGGGCGCTGATCGGATAATCGTAGAGTAGGCTTTGGGCCGACGGCGCACACAGTATTTATCGCTGAAAGACGAGCATCTTTCTATTACCAGTTTCATTACATCCGTGAGATTTGTAGGATGTTGGAGAACATTACGATTTCTGTCCATTCAGAATCTGTTAGCACATGTCATAATCATAATGCATTTTGATACTTCGACACTGAAGCAGAGACATTGAAAAAGACACAATGTAAGGCATTTCTGGAAATTATTAAAATAAAGGCGTACGTAGATAGGAAAAATGATTGCACGGAAAAATAAAAATATGTATTTTAAACAGCAAGGAATATTAACATCAGTTCATAAGAGAAGAATTCTGAATTTCGCAGAATTATCAGATCTTTTTCTGTCGAAAAATCGATCAAACTGACGGATGTAACGATAAGAAAAACAAGAAATGAAAGAAGGCGAATACAATGGAAGAGTGGACGAATAAAATGAAGCAGATGGATGATACTATGAAGCAGAAGAAGACGAATAAGATCAAGCAGATGACAAATAGGAGAAAACTGAAGCAGAGAAATAAGATGAATCATATGCAGTCGAATAAGGTGAATCAAGAAGAAGAGGAATAATACGAAGCATAAGGAACGAATAATACGAAGCATAAGGAACGAATAATACGAAGCATAAGGAGACGAATAATATGAAGCATAAGGATTCGAATAATACGAAGTATAAGGAACGAATAATACGAAGCATAAGGAGACGAATAATACGAAGCATAGTGAGGAAAAAATATATGAAGCATGAGGAGAGGAATAATACAAAGAATAAGGGGCGAATAATACGAAGCATAAGGAACGAATGGTACGAAGCATAAGGAGACGAATAATATGAAGCATAAGGAAGATGAATAACATGAAGCATAAGGAGATGAATAATACGAAGAATAAGGGGCGAATAATTCGAAACATAAGGAACGAATAATACGAAGCATAAGGAGGGGAATAATATGAAGCATAAGGAGACGAATAGCATGAATCGTAAGGGACGAACACCACGAAGAAAAGGGACAAATAATATGGAGCACAAGGAGACAACTAAGAGGAAACAGAAGCCGAGTAAGACGATGAAGCAAAAGCAGACGAATAAGAGTACTTTGCAGGAGACGCGCGCCAAGAAGCAGCAGGCCGCAGGTGGCGCGCTGCGTGCGTGGGAGGCGGGTGGGGAGCGCGCCGGGTCAGAGGCGGCGCCAGGGGGCGGGGCCGACCGCCGCCGGCCGCCGAGGGCTGGCGCTCGCCGAGCCGCGTGCCCGAAGCCGCAACACAGCCAGCGGCCGCAAATATGCGCCGCTTTGAAGAGCCCCTCGCGCGCTGGAGGCGGCGGCTGAAAGACCGAGGAGGAGTGGGTGGGGGAGGGGGAGGAGGAAGTCGGCGGGGGAGAAAGGGCGGCGAAAGAGATCACGCGGGCGATGTGGCCGCCGCAGCGGGGAAGCGGAATAGGCGGGGACGCGGGGCGGCGAGGTGTGCGGGCGACGGAAACGGCGGGGTCTTAGAGTTGCTGGTGGAGGGAGGATTGGGGAAGCAGGGAGGGTCGTGTTTGATTGATTGATTTTTTCGTGTTTCCGGGCACGTCAACTGCTTTGGTCATTAGTCCCGTTAGTGTAGTGCATGTTTTTTTCTCCGGAGTTGGCGGTGATCATCCCCGCTTGATGACGTGATCCGGCGCCGACCTACCGTTGGCTAGTGGTGTTTCCCTCAACTAGGTATCTCCCATCAGCGAGGCACCGCCTTGACCGAGGCCAACTGTATGTTCCCGACCGCTCTCCCGGCATGTGTAGTAGTGTAATGCATGTTAGTGTGTGTGTAAGGGGTGAGGCTAGGACAAGAAAGATGGAGGAAAGTTCGCGCGCGGTCCGTGGCCCGTTTGGTGGGGTACTGCTCCGACATTTGATTGCAGAAACCCCCCAAAAACTACCGATCAGAGCAGCCGGCCCCTACAATTCTCCTCCAAACAGTGACTGAATTCGACCTAGCTGAAAAGCCGGGGTCGAAAATCCTGCCGCCGTCAGGAGTCGAAGCTAGGACCTCCCGGTCAGAGACGCTGCAGTAATATCAGTTGTTGCACTGAGCCACCGCTGCCGATGGCGATGGCGGTTGGGGCCGTGCTGTGGGCGGGCGTGGCGGGGGCGGCGGCAGGTGGCTGCAAGCGGCTGCAAGCGCGCGCGTTTCCTCTCGCCCGGAATAACGCGTGGGCGTTGCGCCATCCGGCGGCTGCCGTGCTCTGCGCCGCCCATATTATCGTCTGCCACCCCCTTCCACCATTCGCCTCTTCCGCTGACATTTCGGAACGTCTGTGGAAGCGTCGGTGCTGCGACCTCCTCGATGTGGAGCTTGTTCTGACGAAATGGGTTGACGATCGGTTTTGACGGGATATTTCTGTATCTGGTTCCTCTCCATTTCATCACTCTTCTACAAATACGTTCCGTACAAAATGGAAAAAAGAGTCGAATAATCAGTTAACCATTTTTTCTTGCCTAGATTCCATTTTCTCGTCTCTCGTCTCGGTCCTCACATCGTTGACTACTTAAAGAGGGAAATTTGTAGTGTGTTATTGTATCGTTGCCCAAAAATAGAAAGCATTTAGGAATATAAATGTTAATTATTTGCAAAGAACATAACTATTTGATGAATTATTGGTAAATCGACACTGAAAATATTTTGTTCATTATATAATTATAATACAAAATTGATTTATCAATACGTATTGGGGATATCATACTGCTTAGTAAGAAATAAAATGCATTTAAGAAATTACAGTCGTGCATGTATAATTTTATACCAGAATTTGAAATGAAATAATCTACCCAAGTAACAAATATACATTAGATGTACTATTCCGTTTCATTAAAATACATCTTGAAGTTTACCAGGGGGATCGCATTTCGTGTGGGGAGTTTCTAATGGCGAGGCCAAGATTTTGGCCAAGAACCTCGTAAAATAGCTCTTTTATATTAATTTATTGCTGAATTGTTGTTGACCTTCCAATTATATTTTATAAAAAATATTTACAAAAAACGCTTCCATTCTCAACCTTGGTTATGCATGAATTTGGATTGAATTTGAAAGTTTCTTTACCTCCAACACTGATGATAGTGCTATGGTTTACGTACTTCTAATTTAAACAACCTGTTTATTACAAATACTGTTAGAAACATTTATAAACATATTGCATACACATTAAATAATATCTAAATGCACGGGCTAATTTCATGCATCTTCCAACAAAATTACTTATGAACACACAAGAAACATGGGCATATTAGAAATGAACTTCCGCATACTCTCCAAATCTACATTTACCTGAGCATGGAGTGAAAGTCTGTTCTGTTACCTTATTAAATTCCAAAGTATTGTGTTGCTCATTGAAATTACTGAACAGCTTTGCATCTCGTATACAGGTTAAAGACCGTGCGTCTGATTTGATAAAGGGCTCCAAACATTTTCACCTGGCCAAGCCAACGGCACAGCTTGTGCCGGGATGGGCGGCTCTGAGGCGAGCGGAGACAATCCAGACAATTCAGGAGCCGCGAGGCGTGGTGCGCGGGGAAAGGCAGCTCGGCGAGTTTGAAAGCGGGTCCACGGATGGGGTGAGGGGGGAGTGGGCGGGGACTGGGTCGGTGGGGGGCGGTCGGGCGACAGGCAATGCGGGCTCGAGGGGCAGTGGTGTGGGCGGGGAGAATCTGGGCGGGGACAGGGTGGTGCGAGGGCGGGCGGAGTAGGGAGAGGTCGATGCCAAGATGGAGTGGTGAGGGGCGGGGCGCGGCGGGGCGGGTGGGAGGGGCAGGGTGAAGCGTAGGGCCGATGGGGTGGGCGGGGCGGGTCAGACGGGGAGTAAAGGAAGCCGGCACCGGAATACTGTTGGCGCAGTGCGCTCTCTTCAACCCACCTCTAGCCACCCGGCCGCGATTGTATAGGGGCGAGCGACGCAAAACTGCCCGGGGGTTTGATCATGGGCGACGCCGGATTATGGAACGGCATCCGGTGATCTTCTTTTAGCGGCAGGCGCGAAAGCCCCTGAATGGCCAGGTCTGCTGAATGAGATTCTGCTAATTATGTTTCTCTTCGGTTTTTCAGCGCCGAAAATTTTAATAAAGCACCCGATGCTTTAATTCCTTTTAACGCAATATTTTGAAGCTCCCAAAGCTGTGAAAGCTTCCAAAAGGCCTTAAAAATCTTTACAATTCAGTGTTTACGTGAATAGCCAAATTATGAATGGCTAAAAATTCAAAAAAATACCTCTGGGAGATAGGTAATCCCTTCAAATGAACTAAGTAATCGCACCCCGTGCAGAGCATAATACAGGTTGGTAGAGTCAGTTCAATGGCTGTAAGCATATAAAGAGTAAAAGTTGGCTTCGTTAGCGAAGAAGCATTGCATTGTAGCTTAACACAAGAGCTTTACAGTATATTGTTTGTATTTTAGCGCAGGACGATGTTACACCTAGTGCTTGTGCTGCGTAAGTGTGCGTAAAGAGTCTTGCTTGTCATAACTTGTGCCAAAGTGTGATATGAGAGCAAGAGGGATGGAAAATGTATTCGGCAAGAAAAAGTCTTTTAGAATAACCAAATGTTGGAAATTTCTGTAAAAAAGTAAGCCTCACTCGCGATGGCAGGTAAATATTTGAATATATTTCCGGTGTGTGCTAATATAATTGTAACTGCGTGTAGAATTCTTCCGACAATAAAATTATATTGAAAGGTATTTAGTTCACGTAATGCTATTCAAGATAACATTAACAAATAAGAAACTGAAGTATATTCCTCATATATTTATCTGCGTATGAATGTATCATAGAATGTGTTCTCTTAAAAAGTTGGATATGGATATCAAATATCACGCTCCAAGTTGGTGATGAGAAATAACTAGAGGTGCTACATAATGGCACAAACTCTCTCGTAGCAAAGTTTTCAAATTTCCTTGGTGTCGTGTGGCTCAGGTCTTGCTCCATGCTCTGGCGAGCTACCATAAATGGTCTCCTTTAGTTCATTTTTTTGACATTTTCTCAATTTTTTGCTTTCCTAACAGTACAACCGAAATATTACTTGAAAAATATTAAAGAAGAGTAAACCGTCGCCTAAAATTTAAAAAATTCTTTTACAAATTTGAAGCCGTTTTTAGAAAAATAGCGATTAATCATTACATTAAATGCAACATTTGAGGGTTCTTTTCGACAGGAATCTATTGAGTTTTTGAAAAACTTAACTTTAAGTCATTTGAAGCACTTCCGCCTACAAATGTATTAATGTATACAAATCGATGGAAATGTGGATATTAACAGCGTGAGAGATATTTCAACAAATTACATTTGTGTATTTTTTGAAGAAAAAAAGAATACACCAAAAAGAACTTTACGTCATATCAAACAGTGTAATTAGAACTATCTATTAGAAAACTTTGAAGAAAAAATTTGGAGTCATTTTTGAGAAAATGGCATTTGAGCTTTTCTGAAAATGCGGAATTTTGAGCTCATTTTAACAGAAAAGTGTTGAATTTTCGAGAAACATTTTAAAAAATATTTGTTCGCGTTCGTCATGACGCAACGCGTCTCATAACCCCCCACTGGACGATGAGAGCTTAGGAGTAATACTCCGTTATTTATAATTGACATTATTTAAAGCACATGTACTCATAATATAATAATGTGTAGAAATCGCTTCTAAAGTAAATATTACTGACGCGAGAGAAGTAAAAAAAGTCACATTTTTATATTTTTTGAGAAAACAAAGGAATAGAGCAATATAGCGTCCGTCTGACTGTGAACACTACTAGCGCCTCAACCATTTGAACGATCTTTTGAAACTTGAAGAATTCCCTATCGATCTGATTCTAGTTGAAGCTTTGAAATATTGAAAAACATTCTTTAAAATTTGGGGCTACTTTACATGAAGCCTTCCGGACATTTTCAAAATTATCGCAAAATCGCCTCCAAGTTGTTTCTTTAAACTTCTTTTAAGAATATAGTAAAAAGGTGGTATATGTCCGATTTTCGCGACAAACTCTGAATTTTCGAAAGTTGCAAAAGTTTGAATTTTGTTCGGGGTCTTCCTTCAACTACAATATTGAAGACAGATTTTTTCTTCAAAGGAAATTTGCTGTCCATAATTAGTTCTTTCGTTAAGATCCAGTACATTTTTTGAAAATTTTAGTAGTTTTTGCGTAGTAGTGCGTGCAATATTTGCAATTAAAAAAACAGAATTTTCTGAAAAACAGCTTTAAATTTTTCTTTAAATTTTTGGTAGGGTTAGTGCCAAACGAACCCTACACAATGACATAAACGTCATATGGCTCTAGTCTTTTGTTTTTCCAAACGCCATTTTCTCAAAAATGGCTCCAACTTCTTTCATCAAACTTTTCCAACGGACTAACTTTCCTTTAAACTTTTTTCTTCACATTATTATATTTATGAACATGATGTGCTTTAAATAATGTCATATAATGTTTCTCGAAAACTCAACATTTTTCTGTGAAAACGAACCTCAAAATTTCGCATTTTCAGAAACGCTCAAACGCCATTTTCTCAAAAATGGCTCCAAACGTTTTCTTCAAACTTTGGCAAAGGATACAGGTAATGGCGCTGTTTAATATGACGTGAAGTTCATTTTGGTGTATTGTTTTATTTATCCAAAAAATACACAAATGTATTTTTTTAATATATTTCATTCCGTTAATATACACGTTTCCATCAATTTGTATAGATTATGCATTTGTGGGCGGATGTGCTTCAAATGACTTCAAATGATGTTTTTCGAAAACTCAATAGATTCCTGTGTAAAAAACTTCAAATTTCTCATTCACAGTAACGCTTAACGCTGTTTTCTTAAAGACGGCTCCAAATTTTTCAATGAAAATTTTAATTTAGGACGAGGTTTAAATATATTCTTGAAGGTAAACTTAATATTTAGAGGTATATTTAATATTCTCTTATTTAATATTCCTGAAGGTATATTTCAGTTACTATTAGGATACTGGAAAGATACGGGTTCTCAGTCTTATAGAATTAGTTTTGTAAGGATGTATGGGGTCAAGAATTTTCAGTAAGAAATTTCTGTGGGTTCGGTATTTTCACATACGAAATTCTAAGAATCTTGCAACATGTCATTCGCAAAGTAGTATGTATTTTATTACTTAATTTTAACACATATTCTTTTCACCGATCTACGAGTCATCAATACAATATCATCACATCTTAGACTCTATGGAAAATTAGTCAATTTAAAATTTGTAAACTATCATAACCATTAACCAATCACTCAACATGAAGCTTTCTTTTTTCTGAAGGTTATAGCCTCCTCACCCTCTTAGCACGCACCTGGTTAAGGAAATACGATTCTGCTAGATGTTTTGGAGAGTCATGGAACAGACACAACTTTCAATTTTTCTGCTAGACGCATATTCGCACAGAATGTTGGGATAAACGTATTCACCACATTCCTGGGTGTTTCTCTAGAAGATTCATGTAGCCCGTATAGTCTTTTGTACCCTATTACCAAGAGAAAAAGTTTGACTTTTACAACTCAATGTTCAGCGCGTAGATGTGAGTTAGTTTGTGACGAAAATTCTCACGTGTGAAGAGATGAAACGCTGAACTTGTATACTTTCTTGGCGAGATAAATGTCTTATCAGGAAAACGACAATAAAACAACACTACTCTGACAATATTCCAGCGACGAAAGACGTTTACAGTTCTCGTAGAGAAGTTTTGAGTATTCTTTATTTTACGTGCCTGAAACATTTTTTATCGTCTTCTTGGAGACTTTGAGGTATTGACGCTGTAAAATGGAAGACCCGCCGTGGCTATTAATCCCATTAACTTCATACAATTATTCTAATTTTCATCTGCTTCTTTCTTTCTTCCTTCCTTCTTCTACAATCTGCGTCATCATTTCACTTTCTCTCCTCCAACCACTTCGTGATCGTTCTGATTCTATTAGTATACTGAATTATGCTGAAATATTGCTACAATGTGCAAGTAATGGCGTAGATTTTAATGCGTCTGTTTTTTATTCTCTTTTTTAGTCTTTGTTCCTTGTATCGTAGAACTTCATTAGAGGCTTAATTCAAATATCGTGTAAAATATAAGTTTAAAATTCAATTACTTCCTTTTTAATTCCGAAAATTGAAGTTTATTAAGAAGGAAACAATATAGCACTTAAAATTATTTTTAAAAAATATTTATAGCACGAATTCGAAACTTGACTTTGTTTTCCTTTGGAAAACGTCGCCGGAATAAACATTTCGTGACCGGAAGATATATCAGTGGGATATGGTAAAAACGGAATTTGGAAACCTATTTGTTTGACTCGTAATTCAGCATACAAAATCACTCACGCTGGTGTACTTCTGACCGCCGGAAAAGTGCAGCTAAAGTGTATTCCCGTGACCTCAAAAGTCTAACTCTAACTGACGGCGCGACTGTTCTCGATCTGATGCAATAGCACCAAACCGCACGGCTCTATGCGCATGTTGCACTCCTGTCCGGAGCCTTCTGTCCGTACGTCGCGTCAGCGTCATTGCCACTTCATCCGCCGCCCCGCCCCATCCCCCGCGACCCTCGCCACCCGCACCCACTATATCGCCAAACACACTTTTCCCGCGCCTCATTCACGTCAACGCCCGTCTATGCTACTAGCCTTGCTTCCGCTGGGCGTCATACGAAATGCCCTTGTCCCACCTGCTCTCTGTTTAGCACGGACCGCCGCTATTGCGTCCCCGCCCCCTCCGCGCTTCCCCCACCCCCGACTGCATGAGTTCCCGCTTTCAGGGTTACGTGGCCAGCCTGTCCGCAGCCGGGTTTCGACTATCACTCCCCGCCCTGCCCTCCCCCCTCGCCATTGCACCGGCTGTCTGGTCTCCTTTGGGGCTCATCCACTCCGCCGATAGCCCCGCCCCCTCACCTCCTCCGTCCCCGCTTCGGCCCCCGCCGCCTGTCTCCGAGCGCGCTCCCCGCCCGCCTTGCCCCGCCCCGCCCCGCTCCCCGCCCCGCCCCGCGCTGCCGCGCTCCGCACCACATCGCCTGTATTTCATCCATTTGATCGCGGACACCTCTCATTTCAGGCGGGCTTTCAGCGCGGAGCCCGCTTCGCCACTACGTCTGCCATTCAATTTGTCGACACTCGCACGCCAGTGAAAATAAAATTTTGAAACGGGCCTCTTCAAAAAGAGTAGCCCGCCTCCCGGCGCTCGGCACACACGCTCGGGTGCTCGCGTCTCGCCCCGCCCCTTTTCCTCGTCTCCCCTCCCCTCCCAACCCCCCACGCCATTCCTCTCGCCTATCCATCTCCAGCCCCACACGGTTCACCGCGTTCGACCCTTCAGCTCTCCCCTCGGCGTTGCTCTTACAGTTATATTTTGTCTCCTCCTGAGCAGAGGATGTCGGCCGTTCAAAACACACACCTCCCCACCTTTCTTTAAACCTGTGACCACGATACGATGCACATGTGAATTTCTGGCCAGCAGGTTTACTCAAAGGAAGTTTTTGTGTTTGTCGGGTCAGAAAGGCTTTCTGCCCTGCGGAAACCTCCATCATGTTGAAGATCTTGTGGCCACTACGTGGCTGAAACAGGTAAATATTGAGTCGGTGAATATTGATTCCTTGTGTGTCAAGTATGTAGGTCAAAAATACCTTATGTGTGGTGCATATAATATCGTCGGATGTAATGGTTTCCTTCCCTCCGTGGTACAAGAATTTCCGGCATTGATTTGCATGACTTGCATTTTTCTCCCTCCATATATTTCCGCCAAACTGGATAATACAACTTTAACTGGCTAATAATTTGTGAGCGTAGGCTTCCGCTGCCAATGTCAGTACCTTGGCTGTCCTGGAGATGCAGCGTCTTATCAGAGATGCCAACGTTTCGGCATCATTTAGCCCTGAGGAAGGGCAGAATGGCGGACGAAACGTTGGCACCTGTACCGAGGACGCGGCATCTTCCGGACAGCCAAGTAGTTAACGTCTTCATTTAGTTGTAATAAAAATAACAGTGATCTGTATCTCTGTTCTACTCTTTAATTTTTACTTAACTTTGACTTTAATTTAATCACCTAATTTCAGATCAGAATATTTCTGAGATCTATGGCCATATTTTTGAGTGAGTTTTTGATTTCGGGCGAGTCAACTACCTAGGCCATTAGTACAAGCTGTAAGTGTAAAAGTAAGGGTAGAACATATTTTATCTCGGGAGTTTGCTGTGTTGTTGCTGGAAGGCGCGGAACTCAATTTAAAAACCACTGGATGTTTACTCCTTTCTGACTCGTGAAGCATGAGACTACTTAAAGATTTTCTGATTTGAAATTCCTCTCACAAACCTATTTTACTCTCTGCTCTCATGGAGTTTGTGTTTCTCATTTTCGATATTCTCTTCATTACTGACATGTTACTTTTAAAGTTGCCTTCCGACATTGTTTATCAACCTTTCACCTGAAAATACATGGAAACCTCTCAAATATAACAAGGCACTATTACGTATAATAAAATAACTATAGAAGCGATGGCTGTGAAAATATTTTCGTTATTACAGGTTTTGTTAGCAAGTAACATCAGTGTTGTTGTGCTTATGTATTGCTGACAGTTTTCTGTTATCAGATGGAACTCAAAAGTGTTCAAAATGGAGTAACGATTGATTTCTGATTAAAGCAACCTCAGCGAATCTCACGAGAAAATAATAATAATAAAGGCGAAAATGTTGAAGTATGTGACTGATAGAGGGAGTAAGAGAATGGTGCGGCCAGCGGCGGCGAAAGCGGCGAGAACAGCGAGGGCGCTAAGGATGGCGGCGAGGGCGGCGAGGGCGGCGAGGGCGGCGAGGGCGGCGAGGGCGGCGAGGGCGGCGAGGGCGGCGAGGGCGGCGAGGGCGGCGAGGGCGGCGAGGGCGGCGAGGGCGGCGAGGGCGGTGAGGGCGGCGAGGGCGGCGAGGGCGGCGAGGGCGGCGAGGGCGGCGAGGGCGGCGAGGGCGGCGAGGGCGGCGAGGGCGGCGAGGGCGGCGAGGGCGGCGAGGGCGGCGAGGGCGGCGGGGGCGGCGAGGGCGGCGAGGGCGGCGAGGGCGGCGGGGGCGGCGAGGGCGGCGAGGGCGGCGGGGGCGGCGAGGGCAGCGAGGGCGGCGGGGGCGGCGGGGGCGGCGGGGGCGGCGAGGGCGGCGAGGGCGGCGAGGGCGGCGAGGGCGGCGGGGGCGGCGAGGGCGGCGAGGGCGGCGAGGGCGGCGAGGGCGGCGAGGGCGGCGAGGGCGGCGAGGGCGGCGAGGGCGGCGAGGGCGGCGGGGGCGGCGGGGCGGCGGGGGCGGCGAGGGCGGCGAGGGCGGCGAGGGCGGCGAGGGCGGCGAGGGCGGCGAGGGCGGCGAGGGCGGCGAGGGCGGCGAGGGCGGCGAGGGCGGCGAGGGCGGCGGGGGCGGCGGGGCGGCGGGGGCGGCGAGGGCGGCGAGGGCGGCAGTGCGCATACAGGGGCGCTGGCGTGCAGCCCTGCGCTCCGCATGTGCCGCATTAGTGGCCGCGGGCGGCATCCTCTTTTTATGTCCGAGAAAAAACCGCACGCGTCGCGAATTATATTTAATATCTCTGAATACGGCCTTTTGTGCGTCCCGCAGTGGCGGGGGCGACGGCGGAGGCGGCGCGGCCGGTCTGCGGTTTTCAATACGCGCGCGAACTGTAACGACTGCGCGTCGGAGTTGACGCGGCAGCTGGGACGCAGCGGTCAACGTAAGGCTCGCCCTGCCCTCCATGTATTACTTGTTCACTTACAACGTACGACGATGGCGGAATAAGGAACTTCTGGCGTTCTGAAAGCACGGGTCGGAATAATCGACTGATTCCCAAGTTGTGTACTCACTGTGTGTACACATTGAATTCGGTTTTACAAAATGCTACTGTAAATGCTGTGTTCCGTATGACCTCTTCAATGAAGTAGAAATGTGTACAACGAGAAAAGGGAATACGAGGCTAAGAGCACTTGAAATGTGGGTTTAAAGAAGGAGAGTTTGTTTTATATGATCGCAAAAGGTAAAAAGGTAAAAATGAGACCAATGGGAGAGAGGACATTTGGGAACAGGATTTTGGACAAGATAGCACCTATTTGCAAAGAGAGAAAAATCATTTAGAGAATAGCTGCCATTATTTTGTGTATGGGATTGGAGAAGTTTAAGGCGACTCTTGAAAATATTAAATCATATTAAGGTAAGTGATGTGTAGAAAGGAAAGGGGAGAAACATAGACAAAGAACGGTAGACTACCAAAAAGGTGCTAGATGTACGTAATAAGTTTTAAATGATGGTGATGTTAGGTTGTTATGGCGCTGGTCGTTGTAATTGTGTGGGTGGAGGTGGCTTATACCATTATGCCATTTTCAGCTCCAGAGACTTAAGATGAAGTTCAAAGTGTCAAATTGTGAAGTAATAATACAATAATATTTTCTACTCATGTGTTATAGTTCGCCTATAAGATAACTGAGACTCGCATTATACAGATATCGATAATGATACAGCTTCATTATATTCCAATTTTTCGGTGAATTCCAGCGATGTTTACTTAATTATTGGGACGCCGTGGTAGGAAATTTTTCGTTCGATCGTGTAATAATAGAAATGTAGTGCCGAGACTACTTACTGGGTTGCCGTATAACCGCCGACAGAGCGAAATATAAAATGTTCAACGGGAATAAATCAGACATGGTATTAACACCACCAGGTATATTTGAAAATACGGATACACTAATAATCGGGAATTTTTAAAACCTTCTGGCGTGACATAAAACTGCCTGTTAGGGATAGTATTGTCTCGTTGGGGCGTGGGCAGCATGCTTTTTTAAAAATAATTTTCTTAGCTTATATGTTCTACTCTGGTAAAGCGATTAGGCGAATTTCTTTAGTTTCGTAGGTTTATAATTGTCTCCGCTCTGTCCGAATTTACTTTCGCTTGCCCAGTCACCTCATGATTTCATTCCGTTTGTTTATTTCTTTTCGGACGTACTGCTTTTGGAACCTATTCTTTCAGCACCAAGTAGGTCTTTTTTCACTTGATGACCCTGGATTTGGAAGTGAATTGGGTCACCCCAAATCATCCACCTTTATTACTGACCATATTCATAATATTTGTGTTGTTACATTGAACATTTTTTGTCTGCTACCCCGGTATCTGACCTATCAGGGAATGCAAATTCTGCTGTTTCTTCTCGGATTTGCACGGCTGCTTGATTTTCGTAACTAGTAATTTAAACGGCCTCCTCGCAACTCATACAGACATAACCATATGAAAACAGCTGACAGACCAGCAGCATGGACTTTGCAATACATATACTATCCCACCTTTTTATATAATAATATTGATCATAAAATCGGCTGTAAATTCGTACATTATCCACCGTCCAGGAACTTCATTGACGGTATACTCAACCTCTCCCGCTCGTGCTCCACTGAGTTGGATTCGATGGCCTCTGCCGGAAAATTATCAATATAATTCTGCCAAACACATCTTTGCCTCATTTTTAATTTTCACACAAACGTTAAAATCAGGGCATCTGAAAAACATTACAAAATAATAGTTTCTGTTGTTCAGAAGGCGCTGCTAAGGGGAAGAAATTCTCTGTTTTACGTGTCAATTGGAACCCCTCTCCCTTATTGCTAACAATATTTATCATTAAGAAAATCAATTGGAACCCTCTGTACATCACCGAGTTGACCAGACACTGATGATGTAGGCTTTCGGGGCCAGAGTCGTACAAATACTCCCGTGTACGCCGTGTCGAATGCTTAGGTGCCGTCGTTGCAACGATCAAGACCTCATTTCCTCAGGAATGAAGTGAGCCCGGAAGGACAGTGTTGTAGTTTATATCTCTGTGAGGTGGTGATGTGCCCATGGGTGGTGATACTCGATAGGTAACATCAAAGGGATTCTACGACTTTTCCTAGTTCGGAGTAGTCACGCATGGCGTTTTCATTCATATCAACTCTACTGTCCACTAGCTTCGGTCAACCTCCCCAAGGCCCCAGCACTTACCCCACCACAGCCACTTCCAATAAGCATTCCGTCCCGTAGAGCCCGTTTCACAGCCCGTCTATTGCCTTCGATCGCAGCCTACGGCCAGGCACTCCTCGCCCGCGGTCTTCATCACCTCTGACACAGCTGCTCGTTCCGGGTTCCCCATTTCTGCCCACCTCCCGAGGGCTCCTGCACACATCCCGCCGCTTCCAGCTGCGTTCGCATGCCCTCCCCCACCCCCGAAACTGCCGGCCCCCTTTCCCTTTGGAGCGCACAAAGCTCGAGGCGGCCCTCGCAACTCGCCCCCCCCAGCGGCCGCTTATCGCCATTTATCTCGCCGTCCGCCGCCGCCCACACAGCCTCCGCGGCCCACGCTGGACCCGGCGCACCCCCTCCCACCACACGCCCGCTCGCGAATCCCACCACCCTGCCCACCAACGACACACGCCTCCCACCGCCCTGCCTCTCACCTCCGCCCTGCCTCTCCACCTCGCCTCCCACCACCACCCCGCCTCCCACCATCCCTCACCACCACCCCCCTTCACTGCACGCCTCCCACCCACGCCCCCACACCCCGCCTCCCACCACCCCCCTGCAACCCTGCCTCCCACCAACCTTGCCTCCCACCACCCCGCCTCCCACCACCTCATCTCTCACCTGCCTCCCACCACCTCACCCGCCTCCCACCACCCGCCTCCCACCACCCCGCCTCCCACCACCCCGCCTCCCACCACCCCGCCTCCCCACTCTGCCTCCCACCACCCCCCCCACCCCCTGCCTCTCCCACCAACCATCCCTTCCCACCACTCCTGCTGCCCAACCCTGCCTCCCACCACCCTGCCTCCCACCACCCCGCCTCCCACCACCCCGCCTGCCTCCCACCACCTCCAGCCTCCCCACCTCGCCCCACCACCCTGCCTCCCACCACCCTGCCTCCCACCACCCCCGCCTCCCACCACCTCGCCTCCCACCACCCTCCCGCCTCACCCTGCCTCCCACACCTCGCCTCCCCCACCCTGCCTCCCACCCACCTCCCGCCTCCCCCACCACCACCCGCCTCCCACCACCCTGCCTCCCACTCACCTCTGCCTCCCTCCCACAACATCCGCCTCTCACAACCTCGCCTCCCACCACCCTGCCTCCCACCACCTCGCCTCACAACCCCGCTCTCACAACCCGCCCCAACCCCTTCCTCACAACCCTGCTCTTCACAAGGCAACCCCTGCCTCTCACAACTCCTGGGCTTCACACCCCGCCTCACAACCCCTGCCTCTCACAACAACCCTGCCTGCCTTCACACAACCCCGCTCTCTCAACCCCGCCTCTCACAACCCCGCCTCTCACAACCCCGCCTCTCACAACCCCGCCTCTCACAACCCCGCCTCTCACAACCCCGCCTCCCAACAATTCGCCTGCCATTGACCCGCCTCTCATCACCCAGTGTCCACCGGCGCCACAGCATCCGCTTTCCGAAACACCTACAACTCCCAACCAACAATTCGCCTGCCATTGACCCGCCTCTCATCACCCAGTGTCCACCGGCGCCACAGCATCCGCTTTCCGAAACACCTACAACTCCCCCAGCACTACCTGCGCCTTCCATGCCACAGTTTTCACAACCTTGCCTTCCCAAACCCACACCATTCCCAGAGCCCCACCGATCCCAACATTCGCCCCTCTACCATCCTCCCACCGTTCCCACCCTCCTACCAACTCCAGCAGCCATCACAGCTTCCGTTCATCTTTCCCAACCCCACTGAGCCTCTCCCACAGCCACACGCAGCCTCCGCTCCTCGGCCCCCTGCCCTCACTCTCGTCCCAATCTTTTCCCATCCTCACCGCCGTCCTCGGCCCGGGTCCTCGCCCGGCCTGCCCGGCGCTCGCTGCAGGCGACCCGCCATCGGCGCCCGAGCGCGTCCTTTTATTTTCATTACGTGTGTCACATGCGCCCCGCATTTGTCAAAGCGGCATTTCCGAACGGCGCGGCGCGCGGCCCGATCTCGCCGCGGCAAGACGCATGGCCCGGGCGCGCGCGGGGCGCGAGGACGGGGGCGCGGGGACGCGGGCGAGGCGGGGACGGGCACGCGTCGCTGGCGGAGGGCGAGGAAGAGCAGCGGCGCGAGGAGGAGGCGGGGCAGCGCGGGGGCGGAGACCGTCGTGGCGGAGGAGGAGGGGCGGGGTGGTCGACGCCTGGGACGCACCGCCTCAGGCGCCATAGTGATGAAGCGGCCCACAGGGGCACGCCGCTGCGGCTACGAGGCGCACTCCCGCGGCGTCCATTACCCTCCCCCGCCCCCCGCCCCGCCCCCTCGCCCCACCCCCGCCTCACGAGCGCCGACCGCGCGGCTTCCGGCGTCCCGCTTCCCCCGCCCCCCCACCTCGCCGCCTCCCCGGGAGATTGATCTGGGCCGATTTTCCGCGGCCCCCGCGCCTGTCTATACGTGACACCCCCGCTGACCAGCCTCATTAATAACGATAATCAGTAAACTATTAGCGGTGACACTAATGAAGTGATCTTGCCGGCTCCCGGAGGGGTCGTTACGCAGCCTGGGGCCTCGACACTCGAGTGATCGATTCGCACCCGCGAGCACCGCGACCGTCCCGCCCCGCCCCGCCCCGCCCGGCCCCACCCCGCCGCTCCCGCCCCCTCCCGCGCGCAGTCTCGTTTCCCGCGCGGCCGCCGCCACCACCGCGGTCACCGCTCGCGCGCCGCGCCGCCCCGCCCCGCCCCGTCCCGTCCCGTCCCACGCCCCGCCCCGCACCCGCCAACGTAATCTCAGCCCCGCCGTTTTTACGCCCATTCTTCTCCCGTTTGAAAAGAACGGTTCGCGATAAGAATAATATGTATTTTACTTGCTTACTGCTGGGCCCGCGGCCCGCTCTGCGCCCCTCCCTTCGGCCCCGCGTGGCGCGGTGGCGCGGGGGGGGGGCGTCACCTCAATGCGGCGGGCGCGCCACGTGAAAAACGGCGCCACTACGGAGGTCCCTTTCTTTCCTCGGGGCCGTTCCGTTCCTACTTCTTTCATTCCGGCAAATCGCCTCCAATCTCGACTGCATTCATCCCGGCCGCGGGTCGGCCACTCCGGCCTCATTCACCGTAATCTGCGCTCATTCATCCAATCTGGCGCCCATCCGAGGCGCGTCGCTGCCCCTCTCTCCCACGCGCCCGCGTCCGCGCCCGCGCCCGCGCCCGGCTGCGCACGCGCGGATGATCACGCGTCACGCGCTCGCGAGCCGGCCGCGGCGAGAGGATGTGCGACGAAGAGGGGGCGGCGACGGCTATGCGGAGAGCGAGACGAAACGTGCGATGGAAGACGAAACCTGAGATTTGACACATTGCAAGATGCAAAGCTGCTGACTGTCCAAAAGATGCATTGGTGAGCCGACTGCAACGATAGGAAAGCCGTAACGGCCGACAGCCTGCAAGGGCATGCTGGTGGAGACGACAAAACGACAGATAGTGGCAAGATGAACAAAAATACAACCTATGGATGACTGCAGAAATGTGCAAAAATTACGGAGGAGGTAAAGTTGGCAATCCTGCAAAAACATTTCTTTGTATTAAAATTTATTCACTTCATTTCTTTATTCATTTTTTGCTTTGTTTAATATTCGTTCATGTACTCATTACGTTAATGTACACACGGTGCACACGGTGTAGAAATCACACGGTCAGCTTCTAAAAGACATTCTCCGTAATCTGAACCCATTGAGGCAATCTCGTGTGTATCGAAAGCGAATCGAGGAGGAGACGCAAGCGAGCACGCCCCACAAGCGGGTACGCCCCGCAGATCGCGATTCTGCGGTCACGACGCAACCGACACAAGAGCACAAGCAAGGAATGCGGCAATTCTCGCATTGTCGACAGCGAAGGCCAAACAGGATGTGTGGTGAACTCATGGTTGACACGTTGTCTGAAAGAACGATCCGAAGATCACGTATCACGCCGAATGAATGTGCAAACGGGCTGAGACGCGTTGGACAGGATGTCGATGAGCAAGGCGACGCCACGTCCACTGACGGCGACGAGGACTGTGACGGCGAAGACGACGGCGAAGACGACGACGACGGCGAAGACGACGACGAAGACGACGAACGACGGACGAAGACGGCGAAGACGACGACGACGGCGAAGACGACGACGACGGACGACGACGACGACGACGACGGCGAAGACGACGACGACGGCGAAGACGACGACGACGGCGAAGACGACGACGACGACGACGACGACGACGGCGAAGACGACGGCGAAGACGACGACGACGGCGAAGACGACGACGACGGCGAAGACGACGGCGACGACGACGGCGAAGACGACGGCGACGATGACGGCGAAGATGACGGCGACGACGACGGCGAAGATGACGGCGACAACGGCGACGGCGATGGCGACGTTGACGATGACGATGACGGCGACGACGGTAGCGGTGGCGGCAGTGGCGACGACGGCATAGAATTCATACAAACGTAGGAGTTAAAACCTAGGGGCCTGCAGGCAGCATTCAAGAATGATTCGTGAGAAGAGGCAAGAGTGTCACGACGGCAGAAATGAAGCTGAGTGAAAAGAATAAATACAAGAAAGGCCAGTTCGTCACCTGTTAAAAATATGTATTGATATGTTCAATAATTGATTGTTTAAACATGTACAGAGCATAAGTACAGTACAGTACAGTACAGTGTTGTAAACATGTACAGTACAAAAATTTGACGAATATACTCTTTAGTGCAGCAGAGCTTTTAAATGAATAGTAAGCGTCAGCAAAATTGCTGCTGAATTAAATCACACAAAATGATTTCCCAATGTTCCACGCACATCACTCAATAAAAACAAATAAAATAGTCTGGTTTAACGTTGCAATAAATTGCATATTTTATCAAAAAGGGTCTTCTCGAATACTCCAATAAAATAGTACAGTATATTCGGATACACAGTTTATTACATTGGAAGAATATAAAAAATCTTGCTGTACCATAACTTTACAAGTGAAATATTTAATAGCGGACAGTCTCTCCGTTGAAGCCTTGCTGTTGTGTGAAGTCAAGTGTGTCGCAAACAGGGTCGTGATTACTATGAGAATTTAGTCGGTACGCTCAGTATGAGAATAGATGTAATAACACGATAAAATATTTGCATTTTGTAGTCAAAATCGTTATTGCATCTTGTTTGTTTTTTTTGTTTGTTTTTTTTCTTTCCCGGTTTTCTGGATGTCTGATGGAACCATAGTCACCCGCCATGTGACCTGAGGCTGCCTATTTTTCTTTGAATTTTGCGGGAATTATAAGTTAGTAAATACACCAACGAACCATTCACTACATGAGCCGACCTTGCTTCGCTTTGCGAATAAACTAACTACTGCAACGAATTGCTGAGAACAAGAATATATAAATATAATCTACTGAATTCATGATTCATATTATCACGTTATATTGCACGTTTCTTTGACTACACCATTTGTGAAGTTACATGTCAATTTACCCACTTGATACGTTTATTATTTATTTTCTATTTGTTTAAAGATTTAAGGGCCCATTTGTTTACCATCAATACATCAAGAGATACATGGAGTGTAACTTTCTTGTAGACCTACATTACAGTTTTCCGGTAATGTGCTTGTGTTCGTTAGAAACGTTTAGACCTCTGTTTCACCATTCGTGGCAAGCAATGTGTCATTCGACACCATCTCCGTCAATTGCTAGTGTCCAGACTTGCTAACAGAAGCTGTTGCACATCTGATGTGAAAACCCAAACTGCACCTTTCTTCTGGGGTGACGCTGGAAAACTGACAACCAAACAAATTCCTGTCTGAATTTGAATGTCCTGTCTGAAAACTGTCTGAAAATGAATTCCCGTCTGAAAACTGACAACCAAACAAAAACCAAACCAATTCCGCCGACACTCTACCGTCGTGGTGCCGAGTAAATATGCCACGGGATGGCGTTGTGTAACGATACATTGTCAACTGTGTGGAGCCACCTCCATATTCAATCTCGCGCTCAGCTGAGGCTCCGCCCAGACGCTGAAGAGCCACCGGCAAGTCAATACTCGCGACGTTCCGAACCGAGAGCAGTAGCTCAATGCATCAACTGATGTCCTAGGTTCGAGTCCTGTCGGCGGCAGGACTAGCTTTTCAGCTAGGTCGAATTCAGTCGCTGTCTGGAGGAGAATTCTAGCTGCCGACTGCTCTGATCGGTAGTTTTCCGTGGTTTCTCCGATCACACCAGGCGAATGTCGGAGCGGTACCTTTACAAACGGGCAACGGACCGCGCGTGATCTCTCCTTCCTCTTCTTTGTTTTATCCTCTCCCCTTACACACACACTTTCACTAACATGCACTACACTACCACATATTCCGGGAGACCGGTCGGGAGCTTAGAGCTTGTCCCGTCTGGGGCGGTGCCCCGCTGGTGGGGGAGTCCTGGTTAGGGGGACACCCCCACTAACCGACGGTAGCCTGGCGCCGGATCGCGCCATCCAGCGAGGGCAGATGAACACCATCTCCCGAGAAAAGAAACCATGCACTATACGTACAGGACTGATGACCAAACCAGTTGACGCGCCCGGAAACAGAAAAAATCAATCGATCAAAGCGACCTTCCGACACCGTGAGTCCATACTCTCACGTCCCTCTGTTCACATTGACACATGTGAGGATGTGAGATCGGGCGCGAAAAAGTACTTATAAATTTGTTGATGATGAAGTTGTTGTTTCTATCTTCCAGCCATATCCATTCTTTATATTTTCACATTAACTTCATATGAAGGAAAAGTTATGTAATGCGACAGGAAAAGATAGAAAAAAACGTTTTGTCGGTTCCTGACAGTGGGTTTGTTTTGGTCCTATAAGTAGTATATTTGGATACGTGTGTAGTCAGAAAACACCTTTCTAGCTGCTGGGTTCCGAAAATGTGATTTTCCTGAGGTGTTTGTCTGACAGCCCATCTACCAATATGAATCCTAAACTGTATTTTCTCAAAAACTGATATTCCCCGATCAATTGGGTTAGTGTCATAGTTCCTCAAACTGGAAACATTTTTAATTTTTAGAATTCGGTACATGAAGGCATACATTATTTTCAAAATTTTCCCAACCAGGCTCCAATTTTTACTTTCTCGCTACGGAGTAGAGATGTACAATTTTTCGAAAATTTGCGAAAGTACGTGCTGTTTTAGCACCACTAGTTTTCTTTAATTTTATTTTCTCGAATAGACCAAAGTAAGAATATACAATGGAGCAGAACTGATTTTCATTAAAACTTGTGATTATTCGAAAATCGCAAAAGTTAAAAATTTTTTCAACGTTCTCTAACTTATTGATAGAAAGTTTTTATATCATTATCCACTGTTGATGACAGAAGCATAGCGAGTGTTCCGTTGCCCATTGTGAATGGCGCTAGTTTGCCATTCGTCTGGAATTCATCAGGGAGGAAAACACGAAAATCGGGGCAGCTGGCCTCTAAAATTCTCAGTGCAGCGGACAGCTTCTGCTCAACTATTTAGCTGGAGTCAAAAAAATCTGCCAACACGTGGTATTGAACCAGAAAAGCCACGATTGCGTACTCTCAGCTACAGACACTGTATTGTATTGAATGGAGAAAACGTTAAATATTTATATATACCATTCGATGACGACATTTAGAGCCCACAAAGAAAGCAAGGATGTTTCGCAGCCTGTGCTCCAGTTCCAAAGAGGGTATCACAGATACAGAAAACCCTTGTAATGGTTGTTGCAAGGCTGCAAATACAGGGATATAGTATTACACTATGTAAAGATTTACTATTGCAGAAATGCATTAACATGAGTATTATATTCGATTTTAATACACAGTATAATCTCTAATTGTTGTGTCTCAGTGGAAAAGACTTTTGAAGAGCTTTTTAAGTGATGCATCTCTCATTTTCTTGTTTTATACATTAATATATTCTTAAAACGCTTCTCTCCAGCATGCTGAGAAATATTGTGTTAAAAAATTGAATATGAATACTCGTCCTCCCTGAAAAATTGTATTTTTTGCAAATACTAAGTCACTTCGCAACTAAGCTCTTCAATCAATTACGGAATACTAAGATAAATAAAGCCGGTGTCGATAGTCTAAAGTTCAATCTCAAGTTCCTGTCCCCCTCGATCCTTTTTGTGGTATAAGAAATAATGTAATTATTTCATGTGGTTAGGCAGAAGAGCAGGCCCAATGGCCGGAGCCTCGCCACTAAGAAAGACATTATTATTATTATTATTATTATTATTATTATTATTATTATTATTATTATTATTATTATTATTATAGTTTCAAGCAAAGTTTATCTCGAGACTCGGTGGGACCTTGAATGGAAGACTGGAAATCCGAGGGAACAGCGCCGTGCCCCTGGCCGAAGAGGGAAAAGGCAATGACGGAGTACGACTGACTATGGATGGCTAACTGAACGGAAAATTACTCTACATTCGACGCCAGTAAATAGGTGATACAACTTTGTTACGAAAAGTAACAGAATAAAAAAAGGAAACAAATATTTATAGTTCAAAATTTTGCTGCATTACCGCATTAGTACACTGAATTCGTCACTCATCTTCACTTTAGGCAACAGCGGTCGTAGGGCGGTAACTGTAGCGGCGGCTGTAGCGGCGGTTGTAGCGGCGGATGTAGCGGCGGCTGTAGCGGCGGCTGTAGCGGCGGCTGTAGCGGCGGCTGTAGCGGCGGCTGGAGTGGTGGCTTTAGTGGCGGCTGTAGCGGCGGCTGTAGCGGCGGCTAGAGTGGTGGCTTTAGCGGCGGCTGTAGCGGCGGCTGTAGCGGCGGCTGTAGCGGCGACTGTAGCGGCGGCTGTAGCGGCGGCTGTAGCGGCGGCTGTAGCGGCGGCTGTAGCGGCGGCTGTAGCGGCGGCTGAGAAGTGCGGCTGTAGCGGCGGTCAGCGCGGCCGTAGCGCGCGGCCGTGGCGGCGGCTGTAGCGGCGGTCAGGAAGCGGCGGCTGTAGCGGCGGCGTGGGGGCTTATAGCGGCGTAGCTTCAGCGGCGGCTGTAGCGTGCGGGCTGTAGTGTGGGCTGTAGCGGCGGTCAGCGGCGGCTGTAGCGGCGGCCGTAGCGTGGGCTGTAGCGTGGGCTGTAGCGTGGGCTGTAGCGTAACAGCGGCTGTAGCGGCGGCTGTAGCGGCGGTCAGTAGCGGCGGCTGTGAGCGGCGGCCGTAGCGGCGGCTGTAGCGGCGGCTGTAGCGCGGCGGCTGTAGCGGCGGCTGTAGCGGCGGCTGTAGCGGCGATCAGAAGCGGCGGTCGTAGCGGCGGCTGTAGCGGCGGTTAGAGTGGGGGGCCATAGCGGCTGTAGAGGCGGTTGTAGCGGCGGCTGTAGCGTGCGGCTGTAGCGGCGGCTGTAGCGGCGGCTGTAGCGGCGGCTGTAGCGGCGGCTGTAGCGGCGGCTGTAGCGGCGGCTGTAGCGGCGGCTGTAGCGGCGGCTGTAGCGGCGGCTGTAGCGGCGGCTGTAGCGGCGGCTGTAGCGGCGGCTGTAGCAGCGGCTGTAGCGGCGGCTGTAGCGGCGGCTGTAGCGGCGGCTGTAGCGGCGGCTGTAGCGGCGGCTGTAGCGGAGGCTGTAGCGGAGGCTGTAGCGGCGGCTGTAGCGGCGGCTGTAGCGGCGTGTGTAGCGGCGTCTGTAGCGGCGTCTGTAGCGGCGGCTGTAGCGGCGGCTGTAGCGGCGGCTGTAGCGGTGGCTGTAGTGGCCGCTGTAGCGGCGGCTGCGCGGGCGTTGGGCGCAGGGCGCGCGTCCCCCGTGTTTCCGCTCGCTCCCGCGCACGACTGCACTGCGCGCGTGCTCGCTCGGGTCGCCGGGCACGCGGCGGCGCGGCGGCGTGACAGCCGCCGGGGAAGCTGGCAAGGCAATGGCCCAGGGGACGGCGGTAGGTCGTCCAGCATGCCGAGGACGTCGGTAGGGATGAGGGCGGGGGCGATGGCGAGAGGCGACGGTCAGGAGAAATGTTCCATTGGAGAAAGTTTCTTCTCAATTTTTGTTCTTTTGTTTTGCACATCTTATCTCGGGGCATTTCCTATTTGTGTACTGTTCTAAGACGCTGTTCGTTTTTCTGGATTTAATTAATTGTCGAAAGCCAATGTCGGAATGGTGTCCCTCATTTGCACTCCCAGTCGTAAAAGTACAGTTTGCCTTCCTAAATGTTTCTACTTTGTATACACATACTAATCCAACTGGTTGGGCGGATGAACAGGCTCAATGGCCTGAGCAAGCCACTAATTAATACGCTATTATTATTATTATTATTATTATTATTATTATTATTATTATTATTATTATTATTATTATTATTATTATTATTATTATTATTATTATTATTATTAAATTAAGGCTAAAATAGGCTGTCGTTATTTTGCCCGATTTGAAATGTTTAGAATCTTCCCGTCGCATTATATATAAAATGTGATCCAAATAAAGGGAACAAATTTTCAAAGCGATGCGACAATGTTATCCCGTTTCCACGAGCACTTGAAACTTTTAACACACTTCGAAAGAATGAGTTTATACAATTCGGTTTGTATATTTTTAATGTTGGTCAGCTAGAACTTTTGTTAACATATCCCGATTTAAATGGTTCGTTATTATTCGCCTTAAAGAGCGTAGTCACATAGTAGTACCAAGGCTATTTTTTGCATTTGGTTCAAAGACATCAATACAACGCTTTAACCAACAACAATTTAACACTTTTTGAATGTTTGAAAATTGCACAATTTGAGTTTCATTTCAGAAACTCTCCTAAGTCTTCACAACTGAAGCTAAAAATATTTTCTCTAACGAAATATATACGTCAATTCGTCTCTTTAAATTATTTAACGTACAAAATCGTAGAATGTTTTGAGCAGTTTTAACCATGTTGCGTCAATTTTCCAACAGTAAGCAAACGTTTTTTACCCCCAAATATTGATTTAAATAAAAAAGTCCCTCGTTATTAGGAACGTGCAACCAAGTTTATTTTGAGAGGTAGATACCTGCTACTGAACAACTGGTATCGGTGTCTTGAAGTTACGGATTCTTCACTCATGGATGACGTTCTATGACACACTAATATTCGATTGCCATATTGGGTGATTCCTCATTTTGGATCCGAATGATTATCGTAATGGACAACTAAAAAATTAGTTGTGTGCATATGTAAACATTACTGCTTTGTACTTAAGTAATCTTCGTAGGTTCTAAGGCCCGGTTACGTTCTGCAGTAAAAAGGGACATTTCTCCAAAATATGAATATGTGTTCTATATACTTTAATGTATGAGGGTTGTTCCGAAAGTAATTCCTTCCTTTTATTTGTATCGCAACTAGAGGAAATAAAAACAAACTTAATGTACTGTGTTAGAACAGAGCTTTTTTGAACAGAACACTGATTTTCAAAGTAGCCCCCCTTTTTTCTGTTCATTTTATCCACCGATGAACACGAGTCTGCATGCCACGTTGGTAATATGTAGCGGTCGTGGTGACCGTACGGGGAATTCTTATGATCCCGTTCCATGCATTGTCGTTTTATTTCTGACTAATAATGGTGATATGTCTCGTCATCAGTTACTATTGGATCCAGAAAACCGTCACCTTCAGCTTCGTATTGGGTCAAAAGTTCCTCACAAACTTCCATCGGTGCTGTTCGTGTTCCTGTCTGAGTGATCGCGGGACCAATCGCGGGACAATTTTCGGTAACTCAATTTACTCAAACGTTACCTCTAATGCATTGCAGCCAATGTTCAGCGCCGTACACAGTTCCCTGATCGTGATGCGCTTATTCGCGCAGATGAACTCATCGAGACGCTCCTCATTGCGTGGGGTGGAAGCTGTACGTGGACGACTGCAATGTAGTCTTTCACGTCGCTGTCACCACCACTGATATACTCTACCCAACACCGCATTGTACTGACATCCGCTGAATGTTCTCCGCAAAAGTTCAGCAAGCGTCTGTGAATGTCAATCAGTGCAATTTCCTCTGAAGTGAGAAATTCAGTCATACATTTCTGCTTCTGACGCGCGTTCCATGTAGACGCCAAGTTATTGTCCTGTCCCTGTGAATCTACCTGATAAATAGCAACAAAATTAAACGAACTTTAGCAGCAAGGATCAAATTCCACTTTGACACCACTCGCATTCGTTTTTGAGATCAGCTGCCAACGTAATAAAATGGAAGGCACTACTTTCAGAACGCAAGAGCATATGGCACACAGGAACGTGAAGTATAAAGAAAGAAAGGAAGAAAGAAAGAAAGAAAGAAAGAAAGAAAGAAAGAAAGAAAGAAAGAAAGAAAGAATGAAAGGAAAGGTTCTTCTACCCTTTTATTGCTCTTGCACTTGTTAAGAAAAACATGATGAATACGTCCTATTATTTATATTAAATCGATAACCATTTATCATTTGGCACGACACCACTTTACAAGAATAACAGATAATTTATTTTCATGAACTTCCGTACACAGCCCCGGCTCCAAGATGAAGAACAAGCCATTCATTCTTGAGCTCGCTCCTATACTACCTTGGGTGCCACCTTTGGCCCGGTTTCCTCTATCTCTTTGCGTTTGCCATCGACTGTGCCCTGGCCTCGTTCCCGCCTTACCGCCCTCGCCACCTTGCCGCCGTGCCGCCGCCGCCGCCGCCCCGCCACCGCCGCCGCCGCCGCCGCCGCCGCCCCGCCACCGCCGCCGCCGCGCCGGTCGCCGTAGGCCGTGCAAACGCGGCACACAAAGGCGACAAGCTAAGCCTCGCGGCCCTGCCCCCGCCCCGCCCCTCCCCCACCCCGGGCGCGACTCTTTTCATTTTAGAGCGCGGGATAAGGCCGAGCTTAAGGAAAGGGCGGGCGGCGCCTTTACGCGCTGGCGGCGGTGCGTTGGCGGCGGGGGCGCGGGGGAGGGCAGGTGGGGTGAAGGAGGCGGAGGTGGTGAAAGGATGGTGACGTGAGCGGCAGGTGAGGGTGGCGGGATATGGGGCGCAAGTCAGTGGGGTGACGGAAGAGGAAGCTGGGGCGGAACGAAGGCGGAGGGGATGGCGAGTGGGGAGTGGTGCCCGGAAAACGGGTGGATGTGGAGGTGAAGGTGAAAGCGGAGACAATGAAGAAAGTTGGGGCGATTGGGACATCGAAACTTGTGGAAGCACTGGTGGCGTATGCCATGCGTATTGAAGTAGGGGATGTGTGAATTGCGTATTGAAGTAGGGAATGATTGAAGTATGGTGTCTCTGGTGAAGGCCATGATCGTGGAGGACGTGGGGGCCGGAGAAGGCGTGTCGGTGTTGTGGGCGGTGATGGAAGCAAACTCTACGGTGAAGACGAGCGAGAAGGCGTTTGTAGCGACGTTGGAATTTAGTTAATTATCTGGCTGTGAAGTCTCCACATTACGAAATGTAAAAGTTAGTCTCCTAAGAGGGTGACGGCACAGGTAGTGTTGAACTTTAGAGCCTTGAGGCGTAAGTAGAACTTTGTGAGATGGTAAACACATTGACATACCGGCATTTCCATGCCTATCGGGTAGATAGTTGTTGAGAATCCTCAATATAATTCACTCTCTTCAGTGTTCAAGTGCTTCTCCATTATGTATTATCCTTCACTTTTTTCTCTGTTATATTACTCTCAACAACTACGTGTATTTTTTCCGTGGTGGCAGAACTAATTAAAAAATAAGACTGCTTTCATTTCTGTCTCGTCTACTTTTATCTCAGTGTTATATCTCTCATTTCACTCTCAATAAGTTTCATTATCCTCATGCTTACAGCAGTGCAATATACGTCGAAGGCACGTGCAGGACTTTCGACACAAGCTACATAGGTACGTCATATTCAGCTGTTGCCCAGAGGAGATTTCTAGGGGCCGATATCTTTGATCTGTAGTTTTGTGGTTTCTCCGATCAATACCAGGCGATTGCCGGGTACCCTAGTACCCGAGTACTCTAACAAACGGGCCACAGACCGCACGTGATTTTTCTTTTTCTCTTCGTTGCCAAATCCTCACCGCCTACTTACATACACACACCCTCACAAGTACTATACTACCGCAACATGTCGGGAACTTAGGGCTTGTCCCGTGCCCAGCGGGTGGGAAATAGCTGGCTGAGGAAAACTCCGCAAGCCGACGGTAGGTCGGCGCCGGATCTCGCCCTCCAGCGAGGGAAGATCACCGCCACCGCCAGCGATAAAATCACTCAATATACGTGCGATACTAATGACCTTAGCAGTGACGCGTCCGAAACTTAGCATTAACTACTGTAAAATATATGAAAATATAACAATCCATATACTTAATGTCAATTGGGTGAGCCTAATTTATTCACCAGAGAACCCAATGAAGTGCGTGGTTTTTGAAAGACGGGAAATTACGGAGTGGTCAGGAATAGATTACATTCAATTGTAACATTGATCATTGATCGTGTTCTGAGGTTAGATGCGGTAGCATTCCAATGCGAGTGAAGGGAAACGTAATGTGTGCGTCAGCGAGGGAACAGGTAGTGAGCTGGGTGCGTTGCTACGGCAACACTCCGTCTCCGGACAGCATCCCGCCGCAGAGAGGAAAATCCCTTAAGCAGCGTCTTCCCGGTGGAGACTCGCGAGTGGAAGCAAAACTAACGTGTCGTTTTAAGCCAACTTCGCGCGTTGAAGAGTTGAAGTACAAGGTTTGGGTCACGAAGCTCCATTTTTCGTCATTCATGTTTCGCTCACAAAATGTTTATCACTACATCTGTTGCATTCAATGCCCCCATTTTTTCGATGTGATTGAATATGTAGTTCTCATGTGACGTACTTGATTCTCCAGGGGCGAGGTAAATCTAGCCTACGTATTGGAATACTTAATTGTCTACCGAATCTACCTAATCTGTTTAGCACAGTATAACCTTTAGTCCAGGCGTCCCAACTGTAATTTCCGCGTTCTCACTCTGTGGTTTGCATACTTCTAGAGGTAGTTTGGTAGGGTCATATCATAATTTGAGAAAGATATTAAATCACTGGAAAATCCGAGCAGAGTCTGCGTTTTACAAGATATTCTCTGTTCAATGTACAGACAAATCTAGATCGTTTACTGAAATGCGATGTGTATTAATGTTAAGCCTCATCTTCATTTTTGAAAACAACTATTAAAAAGTAAAAGGATCGCTTCAATACATTCAAAATGCCTTGGCAGTTTTTCTGGTAACATTTAAAACTCGTTATTCTAGATAGGACAGTAACCTTACGCGTAAGAATTGTCTTCATGCAATTTGAGAACCTGTCCTAATCTTTGCACTTTTCTTTCCCCAAGGTTTCGGCAGTTAGCCTACACAAATTTATCTAGTGTCCACAAGGAACGTACGTGTATGGAGTGGGTGGGGATGGGAGGGTTCCAATTAAGCGTGGGCGTGGTGATGAGAAGGAGAATGCGGCGCGACGAAGCAGCAACAGAGAAAGATGGCGGAAACAAGGCGGGGCCGAAGGCGGCAGCTTCGGGAAAAACGTTCTTGCGTAGTGTTCCCAGACGACACCTCTGGACATGGCCTGTCGCAACCCCGCTCGCCATTCACCCATCTCCATGACATCCACCCTGGGTTCACTCCCCGCACTGTTCTCATCCTCTCTACCCACCTCCACGCACTGCCAGCCTTTACTCTCAGACCATCTCGAAGACGACCATCGTCTCGCGTCGTACAGGAACGCTCAGCATCGCCCCGCTTCGTCCCAATTTACCCCGCGTCGGCCCTTTTTTCCTCATCGTCACATTTGACTCATCCTGCATCGCCCCGAGTCAGCCTGCATCGCCCCGCATCGGCCCGCTTTGCCTCACGTCACCCAAATCACCGTGCATTTGACCCACGTGGGCCCGCATTACTTCACGTCACGCGAATCGCCCTGCATCACCCGCGTGGGCCCGCTTTGCTTCACCTCATCCGAATCGCCCTGCATCGTCCCCTCATCGTACTGTGTCGTCCAAAATCTCCCTATCTTCTAATCCCTACCTTCAAACCTTTCATGGCTTCGGGCTGCTCTCCTCTCACATCGTCACGCAAGCCACCGTCCACGCCTTGCTTCCAACCCTTGGAATGTCCTGCTCCGCCATGGTTATTTCCATTACCACTTCGACCGCTGCTTCGAGCTGCCGTCCGGTTCATCCCTACCTTCCGGCTGTCGATCCCCTCCCCTCCCCAAGGCAGCCTAAAATCGCTTCTTTTCCAACTCGAAGGCATCGAGCCCCGTTCTTCTCTGGACAGTCACGTCCTCTTCCAATCATGTCGCCTCCCACCGCGCCCCCAAAACTCATTCCTCATCTTCTATTGTTGCCCCGCGATGCCCACCACCGCCCCGTGATCCCAATCTTCACAATTATCACCCTGCCCCTTCACAATTCCTGCTTGCTCCCGCGCCCCTCACTCTCCTATTTGCCACCTTTAAACTCGTAGTCTCTGGTCAGGCTTCCTCCTCGGCCGTACAACCTTGAGATACTACTCGTCCTCCGATCCAGCAACTCCACGCGAGCATTTCCGTCCCCTGGAAACAACTCTCCTTGTCTGTCCCTACCCTTCCCTTTCAACGAGTTTCGAGCTTCACGCGGACTATTTTGGCCCCATCTTCCTTCACTTTCCCCTCGATCTAGTCCCATCCTCCCAAATTCTTCTTGCTCCGCCACGTTCTATCTCATCCTTGGACATTTTTCGGAACAGGCTACGGGCCATTCCTGCCTCGTCACCATCCTCGCCCCCCGCCCATCCCCGCTTCACCCCATCCTTGCCCCCTCCCGCCCCCTGTCTCGTCTCGCGGAACATCCCCGGGCCCGCTCAGTCCGCCGGTGATTCCCGGGGAGCAATCTGTTTGTCCGCCGCCCCGGGAATGCTTCCGCGTTTTCCGGCCAGGCAATTTGCCGGCGCTGCATAATTAAGTAGTGCATGAGCGGACGGCGGCGGGGCGGCAGCGGGAGCGGCGGGGTGAGGTGTGCGCGCGCTCCGCCTCCACCGAACGCTCCGCCACTGCCTTCACCACCGCTCTATGCACCCTGTCCCGCCACCGACTAACTAACCCTGCTTCGCCCCCAGCTTCCCTCCCCACGCCTGTCCCCACCCCCCTTTCTGTCCTACCCGCTCCGCAACCCCCAGCACCTTCACCTCATCATCCACACCCTCTGACCCCGAATCCTCCCTCCCCGATCCCCCGCCCCGCCTTCTCTTCCCCACCTCCGTCTTCCCTCCTCACCGTCCCCGCCCTCTTTACATCTCCATCTTGCCCACACCACATTATCCGCACCGCCTTGTTCGTCCAGCGTTGTCCACTCCCTTGCCTTCCCCGCCTTGTCCTCCCCATCTTGTCCGACTCGCCTTGTCCGAACCGCCTTGTCCACCCGGCCTTGACCGCGCATCCATGTTCGCTCCGCTTTGTCCGCCCCGCCTTGTCCTCCCCGCCTTGTCCGCCCCGCCTTGTCCGTCCCGCCTTGTCCGCCCCGCCTTGTCCGCCCCGCCTTGTCCGCGCCGCCTTGTCCGCCCCGCCTTGTCCGCCCCGCCTTGTCCGCCCCGCCTTGTCCGCCCCGCCTTGTCCGACCCGCCTTGTCCGACCCGCCTTGTCCGACCCGCCTTGTCCGACCCGCCTTGTCCGACCCGCCTTGTCCGACCCGCCATGTCCGCCCCGCCTTGTCCTCCCCGCCTTGTCCACCCGGTCTTGCCCAGCCCTTTGTGTTCACCCCGCCTTGTCCATCCCATCTTGTCCGCCCCGCTTTGTCCGCCCTCCCACCCACAATCCCCGCCCTCCCGGCGTTCTCGCGCTCGGAGCCGTTCGCCGCTCGCTCGGGGATTATTCGGCGGGGAATTAACAGCGCAGCCCAGCCGTATTTACAAGATTACAGTTCGAGCCCCGAGCCGTTCTTTGGGGCGAATTTATCGCAACACTCGGCCCGACGGCGGCGCCGGAAAAGGACCGGAAGGAAAGAGGCCACGGCGGGCCGGGCCAAGAGGGCGGGGCGGCGCGGGGGCGTTGGCCGAGACAGGAGGAGAGGAGATGCCACGCGGGACGAGTAGGACGGGGAGTCGGGGCTCTGATGGTGAAGCTGGAGGAGACTGAAGAGACAAAATAGTGAAGCTGACCCGTTGGAAGTATCACTTGAGATAGTGCTGTGGACGGTGCTGTGCTGTGGACGGAGAGTATACGGCTGTTAGTTGTGTTGAATTCACGCATGTTATTTATTTGGTTCATAAATCAAAATAGAATGCGAAATGTAAAAGTATGCTAAAGCGCAGAATATGTTCAAACGTAAAAATATGGTACTACGGTAATGAGGAAGAGCTCAAGAAACGAGGGGGTACGTTGGGAGTCGAAAGTTTTGCATGCGTGATGACTCACAGCAGTGTCGTCAAATTTTTCTCTTCCATTTATCTCCCCATTAGGGCATGCTGTACTTCCTCAGATATTCTTTCTGTTCGAGTGGTGTGTATTACATTTCAGTGTGAGTGTTTGTAAGGGGACGATCATGAAAGGAAGACGGGATGCGGTCCGTGGCCTGATTCTTAGCGTGCTGTTTGCCTGATATTGACCGGAGAATCCACCTAAAACTACGGATCAGAACATCCGGCCGCCACAATTCTCCTCCAGACAGCGGCTGAATTTGACCTACTTGTGAAGCTAGTGTCGAAAACGGAGGTTCGAGGAAGTGGAAAGTTCTGACGGTAGAAATGTCCGCAAAGGCAGCGGGCGGTACGAAGCGACTAAGGCAAGAACATAGCCATTTCTGCGAATGTGCGTATAAGTGTTTGAGAGTTGGAGATGGTAATGTAGATGCGTTGGAACTGCGAAACTGCGACGATGGAGTCTGTGGAATGTGAACATGTACGGATGTTGTTCTTGCGAAACTAGAGTGGAAAAGCCGGAAGCCGTAGCCGGGAGGGTAAATAGCGACGGAATTCTGGCGCGGACACGCCAGTAAAAAGTAAATTTCTGAGGACCTGCCTGAGAAGGGCGGAGGCTAAGAAAATAGTGCAGGCGGCAGAGATGACACAGGCGAGCAACAATGAGTCAGGAGCGAATACAGAAAATACTTAACGAACCGGGAAATAAAACAGGAAAAAAATTAATAAATTATGTTGAGTGATTACATTAAGGATTCTAAGCCATATACCAAATAAAAGTACTGAATCAAATCATGTTAAATTTGCATTCATAAAATACATACAACCAACGTTTCTACCATTTTCGTTTAAGGCCCTCTTGAAGGTAAACAATTTATATTCTTCTTTTAATTATTATGAAACATGTAATTATAATCCCAAGGTTGCAAAATTAAAAATTAAATATAATAAAAAGTTAATATTGCATTTTTATAACATCAGTTTTATCTGTATTTTATAAATGTTATTTAAGATGATTTGATTCAGTTGCTTTCCCTGTTATTTCTCCTTACAATCCTAAAAAATGTTGATGAAGTAAAAGAAGGTGCGCCGAAATACATGCATCTTACGAAGTTTTTGTCGACAGTTTTCTTGCCAAAATCACGTGTTCATGGCGTTTATATAAATGCAAAATTTTAATGTGCACACATGTACTATATTATTTTTTATTTCGACGACTATCACGACTTTCGTTCTGTTACACAATAAAAACCTGACTCAAATTATTATCGCATATTTGGACGTCATAGTTACATTACGTTACGTTATTAAGGAGTGTAGAACCTCAAAGAGGGAACAATGTTTTATTGGACCGCACCTCCAGAAACATTTTTTTGAAATAATGAAACTAATGTTAGCTTGAATCACGAAAAAGTTGCATTCATTATAATTATAACAATGTCATGTGATGAACATGTGGCAACGGTTTTGAATGAATCGAATAAAATAACCAAAAATGGTTGCTTAGTAGGAGGGCGAATGGACCTCATGGCCTTCTGGATCCGGTACTGCTATATGTGTGAGTTGAGCTGCAGATGTAGATAACTGTGTGCTAAGTGTGCGTGTGTCAGCTAAGTGTATGTATCTCTCAGTTTATTAGTGTTTGTTAATTGAATATTCTATGAGCGTCCTTGTGTATATACGAAGTATATGTGTGCGCAAAGTGTATGTTTGCAAAGTGTGTGTATATGCGCGCAAATTGTAGGTATTCGCAAAGTGTATGTGCGCGCGAAGTGTATGTGCGCGCGAAGTGTATGTGCGCGCGAAGTGTGTGTGCGCGCGAAGTGTATGTGCGCGCGAAGTGTATGTGCGCGCGAAGTGTATGTGCGCGCGAAGTGTATGTGCGCGCGAAGTGTATGTGCGCGAAGTGTATGTGCGCGCGAAGTGTATGTGCGTGCGAAGTGTACGTGAGCGAAGTGTGTATGTGCGCTGTGTGTATGTGCGCTGTGTGTGTATGTGCGCTGTGTGTGTATGTGCGCTGTGTGTGTATGTGCGCTGTGTGTGTATGTGCGCGGTGTGTGTATGTGCGCGGTGTGTGTATGTGCGCGGTGTGTGTATGTGCGCGGTGTGTGTATGTGCGCGGTGTGTGTATGTGCGCTGTGTGTGTATGTGCGCTGTGTGTGTATGTGCGCTGTGTGTGTATGTGCGCGGTGTGTGTATGTGCGCGGTGTGTGTATGTGCGCGGTGTGTGTATGTGCGCGAAGTGTGTATGTGCGCGAAGTGTGTATGTGCGCGAAGTGTGTATGTGCGCGAAGTGTGTATGTGCGCGAAGTGTGTATGTGCGCGAAGTGTGTATGTGCGCGAAGTGTGTATGTGCGCGAAGTGTGTATGTGCGCGAAGTGTGTATGTGCGCGAAGTGTGTGTGGGCGCTAAGTGGTGGGTGCGCTGAGCTCGCCGCGTGCGCTGTGGGCGTGCGCGGGCCGTGCGGAGGCGTGTGGTGCGCGAGTGGGCGGGCGGGCGGCGAGGCGGGGGCGACGCCCGGAGCGGCTGCGGCCGGCAGAGGCCGAGGCCGTCGCCCGCCTCAGGGCCTGAGGACGACGTCTTAATTCCGTTCGCGGGGTCGCGGGCCTCATTACCGAGAGTAGCGGCTATCCGTCCCCAGGCCGCCCCTTCCGCCTCGGCCGCCCGCGCCGTCCTCTCCGACCCCTCCGTCCTCGCCGCCCTCGCTGTCCGCTGTCAGCCTCCCGCGTCGCGTATTTCGCAACGCGGCGCGCCCGGCCGGCCCATCTCCCCCGCCCCCTCGCTCGGCCGTCCTCGTTTTCGGCCTCTGTCCTCGTCGCCACCGCCGCCCTCACCTTCGCTGCCTCTGTCGTTACTCGGGCCTCGTCCGAGGCTGTCGCCGCTTTGCAGCGGCCTCGCCCGTCGCTTTCCACACAGACGCCTCTTCGCGTCCCGGAGATCAGCGCTTCTTAGCCCTGGTGGGCGGCAACGAGCCGTCGGCGGCAGCCGGGAGGCGGAGGCGGAGGCGGAGGCGCGGCCGTGGAATGGAAACACAACAAATCGACGAAAAACAATAGGCTTCGAGCGTCAACCTGTTCATGCATATGAACTACCTAATATAATGGACACAGAATCTACTTAGAAATATTCGCCGAAATATAATTTTGTTGAAGTAAAAAAAATGTATTTAAAGAAAGTAAGTTTATAATTTGTCTTAATTTCACAACGTTACACACCTATCATATAGTATATCATGGTGGCCTTAATGTGATTAAACGCTCATATGTCGTCCGTTTCCTTCTTGATGTGATAATCTCAACTTAACAAATATCAAAGAGCGAGGTTGGACTAATGTTATCCCGCGCGCCACACGTGTGAGTCTGAATTGGTGAGTGCTGGGATTTAATGCATGTTATGGATGAAGTTTGTGACGATATATGCAATGAGGTGTTCCAATGATTCAATGTTGAATTCCTTATGAAGGTGATTGTTGGAAATGAGCCACGACCATTTATGGATTTCAGAAATTGGTCGAGGATTATTTGAATTTTACGGATATTTGTATAGGCGGTACTAATGTATATGGAACATGCCTATGTAATGTGCATTGTATCTTATTATGCATTGTATTCTATTATCCCAGTAGAGCCTTGTAGTGAACTGAGCTTATTATCGATTTTAACTGATGAAGTTTTACTTCTTCATTTCATCAATTTGTATTATTTCTTATATTCACAAAGCTGTAATATTAAAGAGAAAGATTTTTCCTTACCAAAATCGGTTATTCAAAGAGATCTTAAAATGCGTTTATGTACAATTTAAAAACAAGTTATTTACCGTGAAATATAGACAATTAAATACATTTTTCTTCAAAAACGATTCCAAATTTTAATATTTTTTTATCGAAAAGAGCAAAGTATGCTTACACAAATGATTTCATTTTGGGGGAATTCGTGCAAAATTCAAGAAATTAACATTGTAAAACTACAATTGAGTGGTAGATATTTATTATTTAGCCCTTAATTTCGTTTTGAGGCCATGTTTTGAAATGTTTTGAAATTACTAGTAGGTTCAGCGTAATTATTGCTTGAAATGAAAGTAGCGTGTAAGCAATTTTTTCTCAAAAACAGTTCCAATTTTGTTAAATTTTTTTCGTAGGAGAGACCAGATATCGCTTAAAAATGGCACGCGTCTTATTTATGTTGAACTCTGAAAATCGCAAAAGCTACAAATAATGCGAGAACCATCTGCAATTATAAGACCACTAGTTTTCAATTATAAATTTACAAATTTTCTATGTTTGAATGTGTTAGAACGTAATAGATACGCTATGAAATACCAAGTTTACTTCTCTTAGTCCGGATCTCCTGCGTGTATTTTCAACGTCATTTTTGCACACCATTTATTTACACAGTCATCAGAAGTGGGCAAACGTTGACGCAAATGCAAAATGGATTTTACGTGAAAGCGCTGAATTGCAACTGAAATAGACGTGAAGCCGCGTAGCCATGAAAATTACAGCCAGTTTCAAAGTGGTAAAATGATTATGCCACTCAAATTGTATAGAGCTGCGCATTTTTATCTTTGCATCGTTCGTGCTCGAAATGCTGAGTAAAGAGCAGAATCAGATGACTTGTCTTTCACTTGCATTTACCGGTGATGTTTCCCTGCTTTGATGTTTGATTAGATACCCTTTGTTTTGAGGGAAGATGGATTAAAGGTTCATATACTGCGTTAAATTTCCTCGACATAATACAGTTCGCGTTCAATTTAATAAATCGGAAGAAAGAGGACCTCACATTAATCATCAAACTAGTATATATTTGTTCTGAATTTACGTGAATGTTACATTACTGATATTTTTTCAATTAATATTACCGTATTAAAATTAAATTATAGTAATCCTTCTGTAACATATGTTTCAACAGCCAAGTGGGTGTCACAATGTGTATGTCCTATTCACGCAGTTATATTTTTTATACCTAGAACCGTTTTTCTTTAATGTGGATGAAATTTGAATTTGAAAGTTTGTGTTCTTTTGTGTCATTTTACTTTTCATTTATTTAGAATGTCGAAGTGTACATATTGTGAGAAGAAAAAATAGTCAAACAATTAAAATATGTATATTAAACAAGAAACAAATTTAAACGCAGAAAATTATTACTTTGCTGTAATAACTCAAATTTAATGTATGAATTCCTTGCCGACCTCTTTTCATCACTCAGTGTCTCTTCGAAGTTATTTTACTCATTTGAAATTTTCTAAATGGATGCTGATAAGTTGCTCTTTGTAGCGTGAGCGTGTTTCTAAATGGAAGTCATCGAAATCATTAATGAAGTGTTTCCCCGCACATGCCATTGACTCACCGAATCTAATTCAGTAAATTCTAGTTGTTCGAGGAAGATTTTTCTATGATGATGAAGTATCCAGAACTGCAGATCTAAGGAGTATTCAAAACGTGTATGATTCGATATGTTTTCCAGACTTTTTGGAATCTTTTGTCGTAAGCTCTGGGCGATGTGAAATTGCATTTTCACACCTTAAATGTTAAAAAGCTCTTGATTAGTAATTATCATATATATCTTAGAAATGTTTCTTTATGATACTTGGGGATTGGGGTCTTTTGGGGATTTTGTATTGCTGAGAGCAGGAAGCCATCAAGTGGGATGGTTTTAATTTTTACTTTCTCGTTTATTACTATACAATGGTGCAAAAAGACCCACATTTGTGACAGAAAAACACATTTCTGGGACCAGTAATGTAAAAAATTTTGATCCTATATATATATATATATATATATATATATATATATATATATATATATATATATATATATATATATATATATATATATATTGAATTGCATTGTCGAACACTAGTGTTGCAAGAATTCGCATTTTAACGCAATTTATTATTCAATATAAAATTCTTAAATAATTTTAAGTGTACTTCTTCGAAAATTTTAGAAGTTTCACGGAATTTTCAGGCATATTGTGCAAGAAACACTGCGCATCAATATCTTTTGCCTAATTTTTTCTTATTTTTTAAAAATAGACTCCAAAGCATTGAATTAAATGGTAAAAAGTAGTTTTTATTTTAACTTTTCATTTTCAATAAATTACTGATATATACTTTTTAATCTTTCAAGGTTCTGTTGATTGGGAGTTTTTCAAATAAATACTCATATGTTAGTAGAATATTAAAATATTACGTAAAAGTTAACAATAGTACGTAAAAGTATTTATAGATAGCGTCGTTAGTTTTGGACATTTTATTAATGTTTATTTGTACATATCTTTCTTTTATACGATATGAAATCTTAAGTTTTTATGCGTAAAATAATAATAACTAATGAGAAAAATTGGTGACATGAATCTTCTTTAATGGTGAATTGCACAGAGGGACTAAGATCAAAATAATATGTGCGTTTGAAGAAAATATGCTCTAAAGAATATTTTCAGGGCTTTTGGGTAATTATATACGCCAACATCATGCATATGAAGATTTGCCGTGATGGCATAACCACTTGTAAATGAGTTCCTTATTATTTAAAGCATTTCTCCTCTGTGGATGGGAAGTAATGGTTCTATTTTTATTTTTGACACCTGTGAAAATAACATTATTAAATTAAAAAGGGACTGAGAAACCCTCTATCTTTAATTCTCGTTTTCTCTACCATTATTTCAGATCATTGCTGTTTCAAGCCAGATTCAATTCCTTTTATGAGCGCCCCGAAAACGAAAGAAAGCAAGCCCTCGTACAGAGAAAGAAAATCGTTCACGTTAAAACACAAAGCGGTTAGTAAATTGTGAAGACGTATCCCTTTGCTATTTCATTCTTTCACCTCTTTCTCTCTGTTTCTTCCCGACTCTCTGTAAAGAAAACCACGTGTCTGTTCGGAATTGGAACTGGGTTAAACATGCAGCGAGCACCTGATGAGAAAACGTGGAGTGTCTTTAGTTTCTTAATCGATCTCATTTCTTCGAACAGAACCCATTAAAAGTTTGTAGAAGTCACCTTTTCCATCACTGGGCATGGTACTTTGATTTGCATGTTTTGAATTTGCAAAAATCTGACCCATCTTATACGAGATATACTAATCGAGTTAACCCTTCCACAGCATCGTGCTTTTGTGGGATTGTAGCTGAAGTAATCGTGCAATCATCGAGTATTGATTTAATTCAATCAGTGATTACAGTTGAAAATGACTGAATTCTGTCAATAGTGTAAAATTGAAGTAATTTTTGGTACATCCTTGTCATGCTCCGCAATGTCTCGATGTATTGTGGATTGCTTTAAACAAAAAATCTCTATCACCCTCGGGAATGAATTCGAAAAATCCTTTTCTAGTGACCATGTATTTGTAAATTGTACTATAACTCTATGTTCCAAATTTCATGTTTAATGTATCAGTAGTTTTGCCTTCTCATTGGCATGTTTGTCACTCTCCTTTCACATTTTTTTGAAAAGTAGTTTTAATATCCATATCTCTCACATCCATATCCTTTTTAAATACCATTAATTTTTAGACCATTTTTATCGCCGTGAAACGAAAAAAATTAGTGATACTTACGAAACGGAATAGTGATTACGAGTCGAAAATGTTGCAAGTATTTTTTCAAATATTCATGGTTTTACAACGAAAACGCCGGTATTTTCTTACATGAATCTCCGCAATTGACGTATAGGAAAAACCATGGGCGGCAAAGCTCGGTGTAGCGGCATTGCAATGGCGATGTCGGCTGCACGAAATGCGGGTTCGAATCCCACTCCGACATGAATGTTTACATTTCAGTTGTGGCAGGGTAGACACCCCCACTCACCATCCATCACCATGCTAACCTCATACCATCTTTCATGGTCTGTCCACGTGGCATAGGCGGATGATTCGCGTGACATATACACGTTACATCTGGAGATCGCCATTCCCAAAATGCATGTGCCCCCACTGGTAACGGTGTAGGGTCGGTGTTGTCAGAATTCCCGCAGAGGGGCTTCCGGCCACAGCTGATGGTACCTAGGTGCCGCCGTGTATCCCCTTATTCCGCTTCTAAGGTGCAGCAAGAACTTGCTGAGAATAAGGACGCGCAGGCTATGTCAATACAGGAACATTTTAGGTGCCAAGGTTGCCGGACGTAATTCTGCGAAAATTCAACCTAAACAGTGGTTCCTTCTGTAAATCGATTTTACACAGGTAAAAAAGCAAACATACAAATATATGAGTATGCACGTGATACATCAAATATATAACATACATACATACTGCGTACATATATACATACTACATACTTACATACATAAGTTTATGTCAGCGTTCTCTAGTGTCCAATACGCTTCTTCGTATTTGAAGCACGTAGTATCACGTGATATAACCGGCAACCCACACCAAAAAGAGACGAAATAGGATTTGTTTCGCAGACGGGCAATATTTTCCACTGCTATAGAATGCGCGTTCTTCTAGGTAGAAGAACCCCCTCTGTAGATGAGGCCCCTGCATATGTGAGTGATGACGTGCTATAGGTTTCCTCTCGAGTTTGGACGTCCTTTTCCGGAGCGCACGCGCGACGCAGTTCGTCCCCCAGCTGCGCGCAGCCGACGCGGCACAATCGCGCAGAGGGTTGCGTTTAGGGCTTCGCGGAAGGGCGGTTGGGTGGCTGGGCGGCTGGGCGCAAGGGCGGAAAGGCGGAAGGGCGGGCGGGGCGCCGGCCACCCTCGCAGAGGAGGGTTGTTCAGGCGCCCCACGACACGTCCGCCCCTCCACCTCCCGTGCCCCGCCCCTCGCACGCACTCGACGTGCCTCGGCCGCGGCGGCGCGCCTGTCCGCGTGCCGACGCGGCGCCTGGGCGGCCCCAGCTGCGACCGCCGCGCGGCGCCCGCTCGCGTTGCGCCCTCCCGCCCGCCCCTCGCCCGCCCCTCGCCCGCCCCTCGCCCGCCCTCTCGCCCACCCTCTCGCCCTCTCACCCCGCCTGTCCTCTCGCACGCCCCCTCGCCGGCTCCTCGCCCCGTCCTCTCGCCCGCTCACTCCCTCCTGTCCTCTCGCACGCCCCCTCGTCCGCCCCCTCGTCCGCACCCTCGACGACCGCTCGCCCGCCCCCCGCCCGCCCTCTTGTCGGCCTCCTCGCCTGCCCCCTCGCCCGCCCCCTCACCCACCATCTCTTCCTCCCTCTCTCTTGCCCCCTCACCCACCAACTCGCCCCCTCTCGCCCGCCCCCTTGCCCGCCCTTTCGGCCGCCATCTCGCCCGCCCCTTGCCAGCCTCCTCGCCCACCCCCACGCCCGCCCCCTCATCCGTCCCCTCGCCCGCCTTTCCACCTGCCCTCCCGCCCGCCCCCTCGCAGGACACCTCGTCCTTACCCTTCTCGCCATATCGCCCCCACCTCGCCCGGCACCTCGCTCGTCCCCCACCCTCTCACTGCCCTCTCGCCCGCCACCTCTCCCGCCACCTTACCCGCCCCCTCGCTCGCCCTCTCACACACCCTTTCTCCTGCCCCCTCGCCCGCCCTCTCGCCCGCCCTCCCGCCCGCCCCCTCGCCTGCCCTTTCGCCTGCCCTCTCACCCACCCTCTCACCCGCTCACCCGGAAATTGCTGTTATCCTACAATAGGGACATCGAAAATGTGATAGTATAACTTCGGCCAAAAACGACAAAATATTTTGATACTGCAAATTTGCATCGTAATGCGCGACTGCCCTTTTCGCTCTTATCTAAGAAGTTACAATGGTCTATATTCCTTTGTTTCCTTCGTAACAACTAAGAGTTGTTTTTAACACTGTCTATGCTATTTATCGTATGGAATGTTTTTCAAACATAATGTTTCAATCACCTTATTGCTCTTCAGCTACGATCCTAGTGCAATCCATGTAAAATTTGTTATGAGCAAAAGATGTCGGCAAGGTTTCTTGGTGTTCTGCCGATTCTCCTATCTTTCATTCCACCATTAGTCTATTATCCTCATTATTGCTATCATCTGCTCAAAATCACTCACCGAGTTCAAGACTTTAGCCGTGCAATGACCACTAAAGTTCCGGTGATTGAGTGAATGAAAGAGTGAATGAGTTAGTGAATGATAGAAAAAATGCATGTAATACCCAGTTTCCGATTAATTTATTTTTAAAAATCTCCGTTTAAAATGTTAACTTTTATTGTTAATCGGTAATATGTTTCGTTCACATGTTTCCGTATTTACGTACTTTGTTTCATCATCATTCTGTGTAATTTTCCATCGTGATTTATTAGTTCTTACATCAGTAGGTCTAGCGCGAACGTGAAGGATTTTCCCCCTCGTCTAGTATACACCAATAACTCTCGGCACGTGCACAATACAGATTATTTAACCACCGTTCATAAAAATCCAGATCCCAATATCGCGCGGCAACTTCTCCCGCCCTTCTGCCCTCGCGTTCCCCCTCGAGGCGCCGACGGCCCCTCTTCCGAGACTTGTGCCGCAGCCGCGAGCCCTCGCCGCTTGTAATTCTTGGCCATCCCGCGCTCTGATCACCCTCGCCCTCTTCCGGCTGCCCCTCCGGCCGCGCCACATATCCCTCCGACCCCCGCCCCCCGCCCCGCGCCCCGCACCGCTTGCCGATGCTTCCGCCCCACTCGTCTTCCGCTCCTCTATCGCTTCCTCCTGCAGTCGCCCTCGGCCCCTATCACCATTCCGCATTCACCTCCGCCACCGCCGCCCCGCTTCCGGCACGCCCGCGCTTCCGAAGTCCTGACGGCGGAGGGGCGTCTTCAATTGGAACAATGCCCCGCCGTCGCCGAGGAATCAGGACGTTCCCCAATGGGGGCGACCTGTGTGATATATCCCCCGCCTCTAATGCCTGCACACCCCCTCACACACACTTCTCAGCGCCTAAATTTGCGATATTGGACTATCGACACGCCTTCGGCTGACTCCGTCGCTCACGTACATCAGTGTTTGGAAAGAGGCCGTAAATACGTCGGGCGTTCTGATTGGCGCGGGTCGACGTCATTTTGTGAGGACGGCGGGAAGTGGCTGCGTTTTACGGTAATGCGGATGAAAAGTCAAAGGCGAAACTGCACTTGTTGCATCTCTCGATGTGTAAACTGATCTACTTGTGGTTATTTTCGTGTTTGTTGCCGTGCGATCTATGCGTGTGTTGTCACATTTCAGAACCTACAACGGCCTTAGATATGGAGGTCATCTGAATCAAGATATTATTTCATCACGGTCCCTGTTTGATAACATATTTTCAATAGCAAAACTTTCAGGTTTGTGAAAAGTGGATCTCACAAAATGTAAAAATAAAAAACTACAATTAAAGCGTGTTCAAACGGCCAATGTGTTCAAATCAGCCAATAGTCATTTTTCGTGTAACCGATTTCTTTTGCCATAAGACGCATGTAAATATTCCCTCGTTTCAGTGGCCACCTTCAAAGCGGTCATCGGACATCTGAAACAATTTTGAACTATGTTACAAAAAGCGAAAAAGTTGAGGAGATTTCTGTCGATTTAATATCTTCCAACGATGGGTCGCATTGGCAGATTATTTCGAGTAATGTCCCTTGGAGTCGCTTACCTCGCGAGTGGTTCTTTTCTGTTTGATGCCACAACATGATTTTAATGAATATCTCTTAATGAAACAACAACGCTTTCGTTTATCCCACTTCCCAGCATTCCTCAGAATTCGTGCTGTAGCATTCCTTCTCTAGAGCTCGAGAAGCACGCGGCGTGCGAAAGACATTCCCTAACAGCTCCGTCGTCTGACGTCCTGCTGTAAAGTTTGGATATGAATTGCATCTTCCAAGTTCATTTTGCTTGTTTGATTCGTGGAGGACGGAGAGTGGATTTCTCGACTAAGAGAATGACGGACAAGAAAAGGGTGTTTTCAGTCTAGGTGAGACGAATGTTTAAATTTTGTTTTGCCAAATGTGATAATTAAAAATGTTAATGATAACATATTTAGTTAATCAATATTTCTCCTTGATTGTCAATATATGTTTACAAATAAAAGTACCCCAAGTTTTTTATGACAATCATTTATTTATTTCAGCTATTGCACAACGTTTCGTAACTTGTTTTGTTACATCATCAGGTGCTAAACTTAGTGAGGGAACGCTATCCCATTGTTAGTTATGTGGTATCAACTGAGTGAGAGTGTAGTATTTCATAATGTTTCCTTGAATGTTCTGCTGTAGAGATAATTCAATGGGATAGCGTTCCCTCACTAAGTTTAGCACCTGATGATGTAACAAAACGAGTTACGAAACGTTGTGCAATAGCTGAAATAAATAAATGATTGTCATAAAAATATTGGGATACTTTTATTTGATAACATATTTAGTTTCATGGCCATTACCAAAATTAGATTTGATTTACGATTCCAGTAACCTTATAACAGGTGATGAAAATTATGGTTTCATTGGCCCTCTGTTGATGAATGTAATTACAGTATCTGTAATTGGCTGTTGATTAAGCGGCCACCTCTAAAAAGGCCGAATATTTACCGGGACCATTGGTGACCGTGTATGTGAGGTTTCACAGTTCTTAGTGTGTAAATGGTTAGTGCAGATTTAGGAATCCAATACGCCTCACGTTCTTGTTCCATCCTCCGCCTCCGGTCCCGCGTCCTTGCTCGCGACGGAACGCCCCTCCGCCTCGGAAGCCGCCCCTGCGCGGCTGAATGTGGTAGCGCCGCGCGCGGTGTTGCCGTGGCTGTCGGGCCGCGCATTTCAGGCATCGCGCCTGCAGCCGTGCGACTCGCGGCCAGCGAGTGAGTGGGGGGAGGGTCCAGGGGGGGAGAGGGGCGGGCACGCAGGCAGGCGGCCTCTATTGAAGCTGCGAGTGCGGCCTGAATGGCGGGCGGGGAGGACTGGGAAGGGCGGGACGGAGGAAGGCGGGGCTGGGTGAGACTGGGGATGTGCAACGTTGGGTCAGGGAAGGGCTAGGTCGGGCACGGCAGGACGGGGAAGGCAGGGCGCGCACGGGCGAGGGGGGCGTGGACGCAGCGGGGTTGTGGTGCAGCGCGTCCAGGACCGGTGGGGCCGCGAATGGCGTGGCGGGGGCGGGCACGGGGCGGAGTGGGACGGTCGCAGGGGTGCCGTGAATGCCCCTCGCGCTGTCGACAGGCGCGCGTGGGCGAGGGGTAGCTATGCGGCCGCACACCCCGCTGAAGGCGCAGTGGGGCCGGGGCCGGGGCGGGGCCGGGGACCGGATCGGGTCGGGTCGGGTCGGGGCGAGCGTCCCCTGCCCGGGGCCCGCCGGCGGTGCCGCGACGCCCGCGGCGCCACGGGGGCACTGGGTCATAGATCATTAGAGCGCCGCCACCCACGCACACCCACGCAGGGACCCCTTCGCGGACGCCCAGCCCGGCGCGAGCCGCCTTCGGGGAAATGCAGGGAGTACCATAGCGCCTGCCTTAGCGTATGCACTGATGAGACCTCGCTTCTTTTTTATTCATTATTCATTTACTTATTTGTTTAATATTTAGTTATCATTGCTTAACGATTATGAACTTAAAGAACGTTTTAGTGTTGAAGATCCGTTCATTAACTTTCATTTAAGTAGCTTCATAAAGCATTTACATTACACGAAGGGAAAATATTTCGATCTTATCTGCTAAATCATTTGTACAGCAACAAAGAGAGTATGTAAATACATCTTGTGAGGTATAAAAAATTTCAAAAAGTAATTTTTTAAAACAAAAGGTTAAGTCAAGTTTTTTGGTAAATTAATGAGTATATTTATTTTTCCATTAACACATTGTTCGCGAGGAGTGTAGTGACGAGCTTCCTCCCGTGTTGATTTTTATCTACAAATAGGCAATACTGATTTCATGAGTTTTATGATTGAAATTCGAACATTAATATCCTACATTATTTATTACGGTATTCTATTAACTCATATTTTTGAAAATTGCTGATCTATCGATACTTCCGAAAATGCTGAAAGTTAAATTCTGAGCACAATGTTGACGATAGAATTTTTTTAAATGAAATTTTACCTCTAGAAGTAAATCATGAAATATAAATGTATATCTCTTAAGTTTTGAAAATTTCAAATACAAATGATGACCTTTCTTTAAACGTTGGGAAGGCTGAGTTGAGCTGTGCAGTTGGTGGTACAGGGGTAACTCGAATGGCGTGCTTAGTCTAAAGCCTAAGTTCCGGAATTCCGGTGCGTGAAATAATGTTTGCTGGTTGCGAGAAAGTATGTAGCGAGAAAATACGTACTGTTGTATCACCACTATTTTACGGGGCTACAAGATATCGCTGCAGCTTCTATCCTGCCAGCCAACGATTTTCGCGGGCTCGCAGAGAAAGCCTTTCATTTCAGTTCCCCACATTGTCGTTATAATGATCGAATTCATCGCCCAGAAGGTCTAAAAATTGACTCTACTATAATTTTGCCTGCGTGATGCCATTTTTTGCCCGCGTGAAAAAACAATCTAAAGCGGCCGGCCGGTAAACCCAACGCCATATCAAATTAACTCATTTCCAGTACTGTACGAAAGGCAGGTGGTTGCCAAAATGAATCCCAAGAAAAGCCATTGTGGCAGCAATAGCTCTATGATAATATTCAGAAATATTTGATTTTTCTGGCATGGGGGCATGACGGGTTAAACTAAAATAAATGTATAATACAAATTATTATGAATGTTCACTGATTTGATCCATTTATGAAAGTATTAAATGTGACAGGTGAAGAATTACCGATGCGTGGCTTCGGGCGAACCCATCTGATTCCGGCCGAATATTTCAAATTCTTACTGAAGCGCAGGGTCGCTGTACGTCCCACGCGTCCTGGAGAAAACGTCGTCTAATTTCCATATCTGCAGAACGATATCAAATGAACGTAAATTATTCTGCCGAACTGAGATTCAAAATAGTTCAGTTAGTTTATGAAAGAGAGATTTTCTAAAGAGTTACCCAAAACCATGGGAGTCAAATTTCAAAAGAAATGTATGATATAATATTTTGATGGATTTCTGCAGAATATTAGCTCAACTTCATTAATGCCACAGGAATATGAAGTTTATTTTACTGTCATATCAAACAACACCGGGAGAGGTGGCTCAAGGCAGGAAGGTCCTAGGTTCCAGTTCCGACTGTGGCAGGATATTCGATAATGGCTTGAAGCTAGATCGAGTTCAGTCGCTGTCTGGAAGAGAACAGGGAAAAATATCAGCAGCCGGCTGCTCTCATCGTTTCTCTGGTTTCTCCGATCAACACCAGCCGAATGTCGGAGCAGTACCCTTCCTAATAGTCCACGGAACGTGCGCGCGATCTTTCCTTTCTCTTCCTTGTCCTATCCTCACCCTTTACTTGCACACACACTAGCATGCACTACACTACTATATACGCCGGGAGACCGGTCGGGAGCTTAGATCTTGTCCCGGTTGGGGCAGTGTCCCGCTGGTGGGAGATTCCTGGTTGGGGAAAAACCCACTAGCCGACGGTAGGTCGGCGCCGGATCTCGCCATCCAGCGGGGGAAGATCTCCACCACATCCCTCGAAAAGCAGGCACTACACTTACGGGAATAATGTTCTTAGCAGTAGACGCGCCCGGAATCACTAACATTTAATCATATCAAACAGAAGTTATATGAAATCAGTCACCGAGTAATTTGTATCTTTCCTTTTCCATTTCATGTCGCCTCTACACAATGATTCGGAAACGGATGTCATGCGAAGTGTGGCCATCACTGTTCAGCACAATTAGTTGGACGTTTGCACCCGAACTTTCTCCTCCCAAACGCGGATACACTTTGACTGTGCTCTTCGACAATGAGCGTGCTGTTGCGAAACGCGGACGAGGATTTTTAAGGAGGTTTTAAGGAGGAAACAATATTTAAAATCAATTTTTGTTCTAGTCACGTATTCCATCTTTGAAGTATATGCTAGACGCATTTTTGCAATACGGTGAAAACTCACTGGTTTTTAATGAAGACCTGAAAATATAAAAGGATCGAATACACTTGCAAGAAGATTACAATATCGAATCGGGACCAAGAAATATTACGGAAAATATCCGCAACATTGTCAGGAATATGAACACAGAATTAGCATATTTAGTTCCGTTTGCTATTTATATTATATTTTCACAAATATTTTAATCGTTTTATTTTGAAAGTGTAAATTTATTACTATTTATTGTTGGTTAATAGCTCTGAAGTTGACCTCCATGATGTTTCCAACAAGACTGTAGATTAAACATCTCAACCGTAGCACTTTAAAGGGCATAGTACCTAATTTCAATGATTTGAGTATCATATTCGTGCATTCACTATACACAGAATATAGCTCAAAAGTTCACAAAGATTGCATTTTTATACAGGTATGTATACTTTTAGATTTTATATGCTTATAAGGCTTTCAACACCTATTTGTCTTTAAAAGGGACGAGTAATGCATAAAGGCAGCATATTTTAAATACGATGCCAAAACACAAAAGCGAACATGATAGCTTGAGCTTTTAAACAAAAGCTATTTTAATTTTCCAAACAGTTATATAAAATGTATTGCTGCTCTAAAATTTCAAAATTCTTAGCGGTAATAAAACGAGTTTAAATGATTGATATCAACACTTTGACTCGCCGGAAATCAGTAAATTGTAAAAACTTGCCCCCGATCTGAAAGCCCGTCCTTCTTCATTATCCGTTGGTCCGTCGCGTCGTCAGTTCCACGCATAAAATATGCACGAGCTGTTGAAGTTGATCAATCGCTTGGTGTAGCTGATGGGCGCCGGATATGTGCATGTCTCGCTGACACTCGTGAGAAGGCTACACGACCGCGTAGAGAGGGGAGGGAGGTGGAACCGAATTTAAGAGGGGCTGAATGAGCTGCAGCCCTGAGAAACTTGCCGGTATGGGACACCACCAAAAGAAAAAAAAATTAAATTTAAAATCTTTCGGTGTGATATAAACAAAATTTGGACATACACGCATATTCAACTTAATGGTCAGAGCAACTAGGCTTACAACGAATATTGGTTTAGATTCCCGATCAGAGTAACTGCATTGAATACATTAAAATTTATGGGAATATTTATAATACGTAGGATGCAAAAGAATTTTAGCAAAGAAAGGTGTTTCAGCCATTTTTTTAGATTAAACAATTAAACATTTTATTTTTTGCTGTATCGTTTAGAAGTATAGTGAAAAAGGACCACTACTCTCTTCTGCCCCGGAACCTACAACCCACATTGGCCTGAGACTCGAGGTATAAGTCCGTCGCAATATCACTCATCGGAAGGCTACGCGACGGATTAGAAGCGGACGGTTGTGGAGGTTGCAGTGAGCGACAAGAGCCGCCCCCATGTGCGGGCGTCGGCATGGGCTTATTCTTGTGCTAGGGCGCGGGCGTTGGTGCAGACTTGGGCTAGGGCGTAGGCTTGGACTGGCGCTCGGGGTCGGGCGGGGGCGAGGGCTTGGGCACGGGTTTGGCCAATGACGTGGCTGCAGACGTGGGCGCGGGCTTGGCCATGGGCACTGGCTTGAAATTGGAATTGGGCTAAAGCTTGGGCCCGGGGTTGGGACGGACACGGGCGCGGGCGTGGGTGTGGGCCCGGGCGTGGGCTCGGGCTTGGACTTAAGCGCTGGGTAGGCACAGGTGTGGGCGCGGGCGTGCGCTTGAAATTGGGATTGGGCTTAGGTTTGGGCGTGGGCGAGGGCGCAGGCTTGGGCCTGGGCGAGGGCGCGGGCTTGGGCGGTGAGTTGGGCACGGGCGTGGGTTTGAAATTGGAATTGGGATTGGGCTTAGACTTGGGCGGCGTGGGCGTGGGCCCGAGCTTGGGCTTTGGTGCTGTGTTGGGCACGGACGTGGGCTTGAAATTGGGTTTGGGCTTAGGTTTGGGCGTGGGCGAGGGCGCAGGCTTGGGCGTGGGCGCGGGCTTGGGCGGTGAGAAGGGCACGGGCGTGGGCTTGAAATTGGATCTGGGATTGAGCATAGACTTAAGCGCGGGCGTCATCGCGGGCGTGGGCCCGAGCTTGGGCTTGGGCGCTGTGTTGGGCACAGGCGTGGGCTTGAAATTGGGTTTGGGCTTAGGCTTGAACGCGGGCGTGGGGCGCGGACGTGGGCGTGGGCACGGACGCGGGCATGGGCGCGGACTTAGGCTTGGACGCTGGGTTGCGCGCGGGCGTGGGCGCGAGCACGCACGCCCGGCCGCGCGCCCTGCACGCGAATCTCGTCAACGAGCAACGAACTTTCCCGCAGCGAGTACAAAGATTAAAAAGCGCCGTGTGTCGCGAGCGCCGTTTGCCGCGGGCGGGGCGTGGGGACGGGGCGCTGGGGCGGGGCGCGGGGGCGGGGTGCGGGGGCGGGGCGGGGGGGGCGCTGGGGCGGGGCGCGGGGGCGGGGCGCGGGGGCGGGGC